>CAUYQG010003222.1:0-10898 GCA_963574415.1 Tarsius wallacei
GCTGAGGTGAGTGGATTGCCTGAGCCCGCGGGTTTGAGACCCGCCTGGGCAAGCGAGACCTCATCTCTACAATAAATCAAAAAATTAGCCAGGCGTGGTAGCGTGCGCCTGTAGTTCCAGCTACTTGGAAGGCTGAGGCGGAAGGATCGCCGGAGCCCAGCAGGTCGAGGCTGCAGTGGCCGGGAGCGGCCACTGCACTCCAGTCTGGATGACAGAGTGAGACTCCAACTCAAAAAAAAAAAAAAAAAATCCTGCTTTCTAAAAACGAACAAACAAACAAAAAATCTTGTATTTATTTATTGCTTACTTTGAAATGTGGGCAAATCAAAATGACTTTCAATTTTGGTCCTTTTTTAGAAAATATGTTTGCAAAATCAGATACAAATTTCCCCCTCGAAGAAAAGTAGTGACTTGTACTTTTGAGCCTAGAACTGTGCTAGATTACAGAAACGCAAATTAACCACAAGGCACAGGTTATAGCATCAAGGAGGTTGTAGTTTATTTAGTGTGCTAAGATAATATATTAAAATATGTAAAAAAATACAAGATAATAAATATGTGTTAAGTTTTGTGGCAAGATTATAGGTGTTAAAAGAATTCAGAGACATGAAAAATCAATAGAGTTTATCAGGGTAGGAGATTTTTTGTGAAGAAAGTGCATCTTAACTTGGAAAGAGGGATTTAGACTTGATGTGATAAATTGTTCAGAATAATTGTAGGTTTTTGAACAGGGGAGTGACAGATGAAACCAACACTGGAGAAAAATTTATGGGACATCAGTATGCAGGAAGTCTTCGATGATAGAAGAGGGTATGCTAGCATAATACCTCAGGGACAATATGATAAAGGCCTAGGCTACAAGGTGGGTTGTGGGAATAGAAAATTGACATTTTGGAAAAAAAAATTGATAGGTCTTCATGACTAAATGGAAATAGTAGAGAGGGATTATATTATAACTTAGAATATATATTACAAGAGTTAACAACCAGGCACCCATAAAACATGATAACACAGTCTTAGTTTGTGTTCCCTTGAAAACATAGCCTGAGACAAGGGCATAAATGCAAGTTGTTTATTTGGGAAATGTCCCAGAAAGGAAAGAGTGAGGAAGAGGGGAGGGAGAAGCAGGGAAAGGAGAAAAGTCAGTAAAGGGTACCTTCAATGGGCTGGTTAGCAATGTGGAAGAGTAGGGCTCAATCCCAGTGGGACCTCCCACAGAAACCATGACTAGTATGTTTCAGAACTGCTCTGCCTGGAGATGGGGAGGCTGGGGAATTCATCCCCTGACTTCTAAACCCTTAGGTGAGGGCTGCTCCCAGTGGCATCATCTTGCCTGTGCTTCTGAGCTGACCTACATAGGTTGAAGCTTTCTTTTGCTTGGAGAAAGCCCTAAGGAGGCAAAGCAGTGCTCCTCCAAACATCCAAGTGATGCAGATCTGGTGTGCAACACTAGCAATGGCACTTTATAAGCGCAACTACATGTCAGGTGGGGATGCAGAATTGTCTCATCATGAGCCTCTGCTATAATCACATGCAATCAAACACCTGAAATAAGGGTACCACCACAGACAAGAGTCACAGAGAGTGATGGTGCTTAGCAATTAATTACTCGGGATCAGAACTCAGGGGTCTTTGAGTAGAAATTCACTGTTCTCCTCTACGAGACTTTAGATAAGTTACTTTGCTTCCTCTAAACTTCCTCAATTCCTTCTACTACTAAGTGATGACAATAATATTACCTAACAGGCACCATTGTTATGAGAACTCAATGAATTAATGTATTCAAAATAATTAGCCTAATGCAAAAAAATGCCCAAAAGGTATCAGGTCATATAAATATTTTTCTTAATTGGAATTCCTAGGAAATTTGAAAAAAAAAAATTTTTCAAGTCAGTAGCGATTGTCAGCATAGGACACCCAAAATTAAAATAAGCATTTTTGTATACATTCTTATTCCAATGACAGGATTGCTGATGGCCCTAATTAAGGTACTTACTAAAGCTCTGAGATAATACTAGCATGTGCCTAATAGCTGAATACCACTGCATTCAATTAAAATTCTCACTTTCATCAAACTGTAATCAAGAATGACTTCATAGCCACTGTTCCCTGTCTTGATCTCTGACAACTGTCTGTCTGTAGCACTTCACAGGCAGTACAACTGTGTTCCTTCCAAGAGTGTGAGCAGCTATCGGCTCCAAGGAGGACAGCAGTTATTCTGTAAATAGACGCAGTCCTCCTGATGTGCATTCTCTGAGTTTCAATCTTGTCAAATACTATTAATTCCAGGTATAATAAGTGCACATTATTCGTTCCATCAGGCGCATTCACATGAAGTAAATAGTACTAAGGGAATCTATTTTAAAGATAGCTAAAGATCAATTAAAGAGCAATCTGCTTGCATAATCGTGGTCGATGTCCACCTCCTCCTTTATTCACTCACGCACAGTCTCAAAGTTAGTAGGTACTGTGGGTATTCTACCATAGTTCAGCTAGAGGAATCTCAGAAAAATATCAATGGGCTCATAAAATATTAGGTACAGAATATAGATCCATAAAATACTAGTCAAGAAATGACCTTGAGATCCAGACTTCTCATTATAAAATAGAGAACCAAAGATGTTAAAATATTTGCCCATAATCACACACTGATCCCATCACCAAACAAACTTTATAAGCCTCATACCAACCAGGCAGGACTCTTCCTGCCTCACCATAAGGTTTCTCAGAACCACCCCATGGTCTATGCCCTTGCCCGTGCCCATATCTTCATGTCCGATGGAGAGAAACATGGGGTAAGCTCATTACTTAATTTATCAGGTAACATCAGGAAGACTTTTTTGAGACTACCCAATGTTTACCACTGATCTAACTCAAAGTGTACCTGGAAGATTGTTTATATGAGCAAGGTGAACTTTATTTATAAATTCTTGAGTGAAAGTGAGACTTTCCACAAATGTAAAGAGAAAAATTGGGATAGAAGGGCAGAAGAGAAGGGGAAGATGGAAAATAGACCTAACGGCAAAGTAATAGAGGAAAGAAAATAGACAGTGTCCCAATACGGTACCAGAATAGGAATATATGGCTTCAGTTTGTTGAGGATTCTTTTTCTAATTATGAAAATCATGCATGATCATTGTAGAGAACTTAGAAAAATGAGCAGATAAAAAGAAAATAAAATTAAACCTTATCCCACTGCCTAACATTTCCTACTACTAGCAATTTGTGGTGTTTCCCCTTTTTTGTTTCTTTGAAAATAGATAAATACAAAAATTTCACAAATTTGTATTTAACTTTTCCACCTAATTTTAAGTTGTGTTTTCCTCTATCACTCTAAAAATAGTATAAACATTTTTTATAGTAAATATACTCACTGAGAAACATTGAGAAGTAAATTTCTTGAAATGACATTTTTAAAATAAGGCATTTAATTGAAATAGAAAATAAAACTGTTTTCCCTTATAATAAAGCTAAGATTTCATCCATAATACACTAGAAATGACTATGCAT
The DNA here is from genome assembly GCA_963574415.1 of Tarsius wallacei. Classification (NCBI taxonomy): domain Eukaryota; kingdom Metazoa; phylum Chordata; class Mammalia; order Primates; family Tarsiidae; genus Tarsius; species Tarsius wallacei. The sequence goes on from CAUYQG010003222.1 coordinate 3,511, forward strand.
AAATATTCTACTTAAATATTCTACCTGTCATTTTTTTTTTTACTATTTAGACAAAATGTAAAGTAATATTTGTTCCTCCTGTATGGTGACCAGAAAAGGAACACATATATATCTTCTCCTTGAGTTTATACATATGAAAGAAGATTTGTTCAATGGTTCTAATAAAGTCTTCATCTTTATATGGTGTCTGAAATTTCTTTACCAATAAATAAAATGTTTTATTCTACAACAAAAGTTAAAATAAAAATAATCCTAAAAGGAAAAAAAAAAAAAGATGTTATTGCACACTATGGTACAAATGACTGATATCAGAGCCTTTTCTGAGAGTGGATGTGGACCAGGGACATGATAAGCAAAATGTGATAAACCAAGTACCTCAAGGATAGAATGGACCTTCTCAAGGCACAAGAGTCACCTGCCCAAGGCACAAAGTAATAAAAGTTTGCTGCAAACAGAAATCAGAAATACTAAAGACAGGTATTGACTAAGACAAGCCACCCTCTTCTTTTCAAACAAAGCATCCTCACAAGGCTTGCTCAGAGATCAGCTGCAACAGAGTAAGTGAATGTTATAGGACTGGTATCAAGGAGTTACAAGGAACCATGGAGATCATCCAGCCTACTCACTTGCCCCCACCCAAACTCCTTCCTATAACTTTTTTGAGAGGGAATTCATGTTTTCAAATATAAAACTCACTTCTTCATAAGTAGTTCATCCCATTATAATCATGTCTAAATATTAGATATTTATTATTGAGTCAAAAATGTTGCTTTCATAACTCTCACCCACTGATCTGAATCCCTCCCTCTAAAGCTAAAAAGAAGCCTACTCCCTAGCAGAAATGTCAATCCTTGAGATTCTTAAAAGTAACTACTATATGTCCCTTAGGCTTTTATTCTGTGAGCTACACATCTCTGGTTTGTCTACAATTCTTTCTATTTCATGGCCTTCCTCACCAGTTTTGGAATTTTAAATGCCCTGCAGTATGAAGGAACGTCTTGTAACCAGTATCCAGAATAGTCTGCATCACCCAACGTGTTATCTGACCAACACAGAATTCAGTACCAATTACTCTTGTGATCTTGAGATCATATTTAGTTGTTTTTTTTCTCAGTATGAATTAACTTATGTGCCTCAAATTAATTTTAAAGTCACAGTCCTGTCTTTTTTGTTCACATTTTCTTAGGCTTACCTAACTATCATGATATATGTCTAAATGTCTACAGCACTACTTACAGCATGAATGAACCTCAATAATATGATGCTAAGAGAAAGAGGAACCCAAACACGAGACCACATATTCTATGATTTTATTTATATGTACTATCCAGACAGGAAAAATTCATAGAGACAGTGGTGATGGTTGCACAGCACTGGAAATATACCAAAAAACACATAATTGTATACTTTAAAATGGTTAAGAGGATCAATTTTAAGTTAAGTTAATTTTATCTCAATTTTTAAAAAGTAGGTGAGAAAGTGATAGGGAAAAACAAAGATAAGAACCTAAAGTTCAATCAAGATATACTCATAGAATATCATATTATTCAATCATGTAAAGGAATGAGGCATTCATACATGGTACAATATGTATAAATTTTGAAAGCCTTATGCCAAGAGAAAAATGCCAGGCAAAAAAAGCCACATATTATATCATTCTACGTATATGAAATATCCATAGGAGGTAAATCCTAGAGATTAAATAGGGAAGGGTGGAGTTGGGAGTGACTATACTAATAGGTATGGGGTTTATTTGGGGGTGATGAGAAGGATCTGAAATTAAATGGTGGTGGTGGTTGTTCAACAATGTGCATGTTCTAAAACACAGTAAACTGTATACTTTCAAATGGTTTAGGTGGTGAATTTCATGTTATGCTAATGTTATCTCAATAAAAGATTAAATTTTAAAATTCGGTAGCTGATGTTTTTATTATCATTCATTAGTAATAGTAGTCGGAGTTTAAAAATGTGTACATTTCCCTGTTAACAATCACCTTTTTTGGTTTCAACCTCTTGAAAAAATGTTTACTAAAGATTGCCACTGGAATCACTTCATATTTGCCAGCTGCTTCCTCTTTTGCTTCCTATACACAATAGCTGTACAGGGAGATATGCAGAACAAAACCACATCACAAAACAGCCTTATCCGTATTCTCTTTCTTCCTCTGCCATCCAAAACTTCAATCTCTCAAGTTGAACCATAAATTTTTTCACAGCACTGGATAAAATTTTCAAACAATTTTATTTCCTGTGAAAAACTGAATTAAACAAGACTGACAAAATGACAATAACAACACAATGCCAATGGCTTCTTCAGATGTTTCAAGAAATGATTGTTTCCTGAATATCCACAGAAAAGTCTCATATTTTATGCATTCATTCCACAAGTACTTATTGAATACCTATTATGTCCAGTGAATCTCACTGGGTGAGATAGCACAGTGAATCCAAAAGTTACAGTCTCTAAAATCTATTTTAATGATTTTATTTATATAGCAGTGTAGTATTACGAGCCTATGTTTTTATAGATAAGAACATGAACAAAGCTAGTAAAGCTGCTAATATTGCATCAGCCTCCATGTTGGATGCACCAATGTGCCTACTACTTAGGCTTTCTAGGCAAATCTACATAGTCACATAATAGATTAAATGATCTTGACAATTGGGTAAAAACTTAGAGTATTTGTTGTCTTAAATTTGTTTTATATTGGTTATATAGTGCACCACATCATTGCTATGTTGTTAGTTCATAACAATAACAATATTTGTATTTGCGGTCCTTTTACAAATGATATTTTTGAAAAAGAATACTCGTCAAGTTATTTTTAAGATTATTTTAAAATTTAAAACTCTGTACAAATAGGAAAAAATTTTCTTTGATAAAATTAAAATCTAAAATAAAACACATACCTAATTGGTTCTAAATGTATGTAGTATCAGGAGATTTTTTTTTTTTTTTTTACTTTGAATCAATTACCAGTATTTAAGCTTGAGCTCTTTTTTATTAACTGATCATTTTTCAAGATTTGACATGGAAATTACAGTAAGCTATAAGAAATGTTTTCCATGTTCAGATGAAAATTTTAATGAGTATTATTTAAAGTTTCAGGACATAACTGTCCTAATATTGACTTTTCTATTTATTTCAGGATGGGAACAGACTAGGTATCATTCATAATAGCAGAGGAGTGTTTTGTTTCTCTTTTGAAAAATCAATAATTTTTCTGCCTTAAATATTTTTCTAAAATATGAGTGAATCATTATAAGACCTAGATAATAATTGTGTATTCTTAGTGGAATGTAAATATACATCTTGTGTTATTTATTGCATTTGATCAATAATCCCAACAATTTGACTTCTGTAATTTTTTCTATGTGTGTTTAAGCTATTTTAAGGTGCAGCATGGCAGATCTCTTGATCTCACAGCACAACTCCTGAGTACACTGCACAAGTTGTACTGACTTGGGATTTAAAGCCTACTGGGGGAAAAGGAAGGGATACATATCCTGAATATCCCCAACCATTTTCCACTGACTGAGTCAAAATGCTCCATATGTCTTTGTCATTAAAATGATTTCTTTAATTTAAAATACACTACCAGTAAACATTGATCAGATGTTAAAGATGAGGCAAGTTGTGACCCCTAACCACTTTTAGCCAATCAGGGGCTTTCTTGGTGAAAGTGAACCAGAAAGAATCAATCATCATCAACTCATAGGCTTCTCCTGGTGAAAGAGGGGTAGAAATGTCTTTATATAGCAGATAATTTTTTTAAGATTGACAAAGAATAATGAGAATTGGCAAATAAAATTGAAGAACCCAGTTATTATTGTGAAAATATTTATTATCTTATATAAACCAAAATACAGAAACCAAGAACAAGCAGGATTTCTGTTAGATATCTTTTCCACTGAAATTCTGTGTCTGACATTTGATTCCTATTGAATGCAAAGGATCAGTCACATTTGTGCAAGTTCTTTAAAGTCGCTGATATTTCTGACTTCTCTAACCACTTTGTAGAAATTGGTCTGCATGGAATACAAGGCAGAAATCTAGGCTCAAAGTAAATGGACATTTACAGGCACAGTCATCTTGTGGTCACCAATAACTCCTTATACAGAAAAAAAAATGATAAATTCTGAGCTCATTCACTTGTTAATTCAATCAACAAATATTTCTTGGGAAATACTCTGTATAAAGCTTTGTTTTGTAATCTCTGAGTGCCTCAAAGAAAGACAAAGCATAATAACCACCATTGAGCATATTATTTAGATGCTGTATATACAAAAAGGTCGATAAAAACATAGAGGATAAATAGCATCAGATTTTTTCCCTAAGCAAGAAAAACAGGTAACATATGATAATGAGTGACCACTAGAACACATTACAATTTCTGTGAGTTTATAGGTAGGGTTCAATTGAATAGACCGAAATTGAAATTCAAGTGTAGGAATCACCAACAGATACTTAGAACTACCCAACAGGATACAATAATTAGTGTAATGAAAAATTGGAAATCAAGTTAAGAAAAAAATTTGCAACTTAAACTCAAGATATAGAATTTTTACTTCATTTGAATTGAGAATTACGATAATTCAGTCATGAAGAAGAAAGCAGAGAATAAAATATGCATTATTAAGAATAACTCAGAAAAGCTATAAGAATCAGGAAAAGGAAGGAATTAATAAGCAATCTAAGTTTCTACAACTGAACAACTTAAATTGTGATATCACAGATAGAACAGATATATACTGAAGGAGAGAAAGTCAACAGGAACAGAAAGAGTTCTTTTTTACTCAAATTAGGGTATAGATAATAATAGAACACCTAGATCTAAAATCAGTAGATATGTAGTGATATGCAGTAGAAATTCAGAACATATAGATATAAGTGCTTATAAGTGATAGCAAATGCTGTAAAAATAAGATCTCCAAGGGAGAGGGAAATGTAGATAGTTAAATACTTCAACATTGAAAAGCACAAGAAATTAGAGGTAGGAGAAGAGGCGTGACAACCTAGAGACAGTAAGAATAGACTATTATATTTAGCAACTGACAGAAATTGAAAAAAAAATATTCTCATATCTCGGGACTGATGGGAACTCAGCAATACAGACAATGACAAAACTGGGACCAATAGAATGGGAACTAGAGAGCACAACTCCAATTTGGTACTCACCCCACAGTATCACAAAGGAAATATTTAAGACTCTAATATATTCTACCCCCCCAAAATGAAAACTTGGAGCTTGAATTAGATAAATATTATGCTGTAGATTTTTTAAACAGTAAGTCTGGCACAATAAGAGATAGAGTTGAGTGACAGATAGTAATGCACAACATCAAGCAGGTGACAACTTTGTGTTTCCAAGTGAAAAGTGATTAACATAGCTTTGCTTTCAGCAGGAAATGGGAGTACTAAAAACCAATCAAAAAGCCAGAAAGGGTAAGATTTTAAAAAGATAAGAAAATACTATGAACAAACGTATCCCAACAAATTTGACAACTTAAAGGAAATGGACATATTATTTGAAATTATCAAAACTAATATAAGAAGAAATAGAAAATTTGTATGTCTCTATATTTGTTGTAGAAAATGCTTTTATAATTAAAGCACTTCTACAGTGAAATTTTCAAGGCATAAAGGTTTGAATAGGTGAATTCTATCAAATACTTAATGAAGAATTAATACAAATACCACACATTATTTTTCCAAAATACAGAAGAGGAAAAAGTACTTCATGACTAATAATCCTGATGCCAAAACCTGACAGGTGGATTAAAAAAATATATAGGCATAAGAAGCCCTAAACTATTTATAAATAAAATTTAGCAATATATGAAAAGGATAACACACAACCAAGTGGGGTTGATTCCAGAAGTATAAAGTTAATTCAATTTTTAAAAAATCAATATAATTTAGTAAGTTAACAGAATAAAGAAAAAATACATGTGCTTATCTCAATTGGTACAGAAAAATGATTTATCAACATATACCAAGTTAATGATCAAAAACTCTCAGCAAGCCAGGAATAAAGGAAAATGTCTTCAGTCAAATAAAAAGTGTTGATGAAAAATCTAGAGTTAGTACTACACTTAATGGTGAAATATTGAACACATTCCTTCTAAGATTGAGAAAAAGCTAAGATGTTCACCCATACTTCTTGTCTAGTCAGTAATGTACTGGAATAAGCCCACAGTGTAAAAGTAAGAAACAGTAATACACATAAATCTTGAAAAGGAAAAAGTAAAATTATCTTTTTCATACAATATGACTGCTTACAAATAAAATTCTAAAGAAAAATTTTTTTAAAGACACTAAAACTAATAAATGTCACAATAACAAGGGATATAATGTCAATGTTTTAAATTAATTTTTAATTTTAAAATAAATTATGTTTCTGTGTAATAGTAAGAACTGGAAAATAAAATGCTAAAAATATCATTGTTGATAACTAAAAACAAACTTATATACACACACACATAGAAATAAATTCAATGAAAGTTGTATGAGACTTCAACATTCAATTTACAAAACCATGCTGAAAAAATTGAAGACAAAATAAATAGATTTGTCATGAATCGAAAGACTAGGTATTGTGAAGATGGCAATTCTCTAATTGATCTGTAGACCTATTGTCATCACAATCAGCATGATCTTAGATAACCAAACTTTTTTATCCCAACACAGAAAACAAACTATCAATAAAAGAAAACAATTGATGAAATGAATTTCATCAAAATTAAAAACTTCTGATTATCAAAATAATTAATCTCCAAAATAAACAGCAAGTCAGAGATTGGGTAAAACATTTATAAAACATATATTTATATAAAGAACCTTATCTAGACTATATCAAGAATTTTACCAACTTAATAATTAAGGACAAAAAAGCACATTTTAAAATGTATAAAAGACCTAAATAGAGACTTTTCAGAGGCAGATTCAAAAATATGCAGTAAGCAGTCAACAAGTCTTGAATTTTATTAGACATCAGAGAAATGCAAATTAAATGCATTAAAATGTCCCTATACACTCATGAGAATAACTATTAAAATATTGGAGACTCCAAATTTTGGCAAGAATAAAGATGAAATAGAACTCTTTACATTGTTGTTAGACATAAAAAATGGCATAACCGCGTTAAAAAGCTATATGCAAGTTTATTATAAAGTTAAATATGTAACTACTCTTTGGCCCAGGAATTTCACTCCTATTTACCCAAAAGAAATAAAGTTAATATCCACACCAAGCCGGGCTCGGTGGCTCAGCCTGTAATCCCGCGCCTTGGGAGGCTGAGGTGAGTGAATTGCCTAAGCCCGCGGGTTTGAGACCCGCCTGGGCAAGCGAGACCTGATCTCTACAATAAATCAAAAATTAGTTGGGT
>CAUYQG010003223.1:0-43175 GCA_963574415.1 Tarsius wallacei
CTACTTGGAAGGCTGAGGCGGAAGGATCGCCTGAGCCCAGCAGGTGGAGGCTGCGGTGGCCGTGAGCTGACACTGTACCCCAGCCTGGGCGACAGAGTGAGACTCCCACAAGGAAGGAAAGGGAGGGAGGGAGGGAGGAAAAAGTAATGCCACTGCCACTGCATAGAGTCATGCCTGAAGAATCAGAAAGGGTGGGGTATGAGTTCATTATTGGAGATAGTAGGTCGGGCTCTCTGTGTGTTTGTGTAGAATTCTCAAAGTGCACTCGTCCGCTGATCAGCGTCCGCATCACCTGGGGACTTGTTAGCTGCACTGATGCTTGGGTCCCCTACGTTGCCTCCCCATTCAGAGACTCGGGGATTGGGACCCAGCGATCTGTTCCAGCAAGCCCTCCAGGTGATTCTGCTGCAGGCTCCAGCTTTACAGTCGCTGCCCTGGTGAAGGGCGACCCTAAGGATGCTTTGGGGGATGCCCTTCACGGAGCCTGGGGCGAGAGCACGGTTTATCACTTACCGGGTATATCGGGGCCTTGCTTGCACGCTTGCAATCCAAGTTCAAGTCTAGTGATATTACTGCGTGTAAGAAGTAAAGTATGCTTTTCCTCTCCTGCAGGTGTTTCCCCCCTGGCGTCATCTTGTGTGATTTGAGGATCAAAGACGCGTGTGTGTGTGTGTGTGTGTGTGTGTGTGTGTGTGTGTTTGACATATGCCTAGGGTTGGGGATAAGGAGGCAGAAGGAAGGAGAAGGTCTCGCCTACAGCTTGCAGTGAGCCTGGGTGGGTGTGGGCAGCTCTCTTCTGGGGACATTTTCCCACTGCTGGGGAATGCAGACATGCCGGGGGAGAGCCAGGGATAAGGTTCCCCTGCTGCCTTTCGGTGCAGACAAGCGCCAGGCCACACGGAGGGGACACCCGGCTGCCCCGCATCGCCGGCCTTCGGGCCTCACCCTGCATCCGTGGCCTCCCCGCGGGCTTCCCAGGCGACCCGGGGAGCGCGCGTCCCGGAGACCCGGCAGCTCCACCTGCAGGGGTCGCCCTGGGAGCGCGGCCCGCCCCCTTCCGCCCAGGCCTCCGCTCCCGGCCCCGCCCCTCTCCCGCTCGGCCCCCGCCCCGCCGGGTCCCTCCAGCCGCCCCTCGCGCAGCCGCCGCCAAAGCCTGGAGAAGCGGAATCTCGCCGGCGCCGCTGGCTGCGCGGGACCGGCGAGGCGGCACTGGGCATGCTCAGTCGCCGGAGCCCGAGCTGGTCTCAAGTAGGAAGCTCGTGCGCTGCGCCCGCAGCTGATCCGGGCGCTCCGGGGAGGGCGACACGGAGCGGAGCCGCCGGGCGCCGGAGCCCAGCGAGCGCCGCGCGCACCGCTGGTGAGCCCCGCTTTCCTCCTTCTTTGCCGGGGACTCCGGGGCAGCCCCGGGCGCCGGGGGCAGAGCCGGGCAGCGGCAGCGGCTGCGCGTCCCCCGGCGGCTGCTCCCGGCTCCCGGGCCCCCGGGCTGCGCGGCCACCGCCGCCCGCTCCGCCGCAGCCACAGCTGCAGCAGCTGCCGCCGCATCTGCAGCGGCGCCCGCTGCGGAGTCCCGTGCGCCCTGCGCCCGCGCCCGCGCCGCAGGCCGGTGGCACGGCGATGCGGTCGCGCCTGGACTTCCATCCTCCGCTGCCCGGCGCCCTCCTGCCCGCCGCAGACCGGGCTCGGCAGGGCCTGGGCGGGGAAGACCGGCTCGGAGGCGGCGCGCCGGGTGGGGACTGCGGGGGACAGGGAGGGTGGGCGCCGGCGGGGAAGGGCGCACACCCCCTGGCCCTGGCACCGGCCTCGCGGTGCGGCTGGAGCTCCCTCCCGGAGGCAGCGCGCTCCTCCCAGGGAGTTGGAGCCGGGGCTGGCTTCTCGACGCGGGGTTCGGGGACCCGCCGTCGGGAGATGGAAGGAGCAAAAGTTCATGTTCCCTTTCCGAGGCAGAGAGAGCGTTTCACTGGAAATGGCTGTGCAGAGGGCGCCAGGTCAGGGAGACCGGCCCCTGGGTCCCCGAAAGCCCCTCTGCTGCCCGCCGGGCAGAAGGGAGGCTTGAATGCGAGACATGACATTTGTACCATGGGAGCAGAGCTGGAGGAGGGGAGGATTTGAGTCTCAGAAACAATAAGAGGCGGTCTGGACGTCGGTGGAGAGGTCTTTGCCCCAAAGGGAGCGTGGGACTTAAAAAATAAATGGCCTGGAGAAATCATATTTCGAGTTGTGACCCCTTGTAGTCAAGTTCTGCGCAGTTTGAGAGCCACGACTGTCACAGTCGTTTTTGGATGGGTTGAGGGGTCGGGGAGGCCAACGTCGAGGAGACTGCTGTCGGTGTCCGAAGCGCCGACGAGACTGGGCTTGCGGAGGGGACAGTTTTGTCTAAGAAGTTCCTGAATCACTGGCTTTGCATGGTGCCTGATGACTTAAAGAGAAATGCCTAAAAGATTATCCTAAAATGATGCCAGCAGTGGTGTTGGAATTCCAGGAAAGGAGGAAACTTTGTGGGGTTGGCACACGGGCGTGTCATTTGTTTTAATATTTCACATTTAAAAAAACAAACACACAGGGGCAGCCTGATTTCTGGATTTTGCCGTCATAAGTCATTGGGTTTCTTTTTCTTGTCATGGATTTATATTTCAAATCGTGTCCTCAAATAGTCGTCATAATGAAAAGTATTGGAATTCGTGTAGATGACCTTTCAGAATAGAAGAGCCCTTGAAGGGAGGTTTCTTTATGGACTTAGGTGGTGGCCTTGCCTTGTTGTTGGTTTGTAGCTTGAAAGCAATGTTTGTTCAACAGTTGTTTGTCATCACTTGCAGAATCCTAGAAGTGGCTTTGTCTTGAAAGGACATTTGTCAGGAGAATGGGGGCACCTCCAGGCGGAGGACACAGGTGGCAGTAGAGGACAGCGGGCTGATGGGGGGATGCAAGAGCTCTCTTGATAGTCTTTTGTTTTCCATGTACCTTGTGAACCCCCAAAATCACCCAGGGCTTTCATAAACCAAGAGTGTCACTGTGTCCCTAGGTTTTTGCTCAGAACCTTTGAGAAAGGACTCTAAAGTTGAAATCCTTTTCCAGGGAAGGTTTTCCTGTCCTATACTTTCATTCCCTCTTCGAATGGATACTTTTTAACTGAATAATTCATCTTCAAGGAGTCAACGGTGATCCCACTTTCTGAAAGTTTATTAAGTGCGAGTTGGAAAGCTTGATGAGCTACCGTGTAAGAGACTGGCATTTTACACTTAGCTGGAGTAACAGAAATGTGGACTATAACATTATTTGGGTAAAGACGATTACATATTGCAAGAATCCACGTGTACAAACGGCATCTTTTAAAACTGCTACTTTTTATGTCGTGTTTCAACTTCTTGGTGTCTATTTTCTTTTCCTGCCACCAGAGAAACAACAGAAAACAAACATGGACTTATTTTATTTTTCCGTTCCAGCAGATGTGAATACTGAAAGCCTTGCTGTAATACTGGAATAGTGTTGTGTTGATTACCCTGATGACTGGATACCTAAATTTATCTGTTAAGAACAATGGAATGTTATGTCCCTATACCTTTTTCAGTCACACTTTATAGACAGTGGTACCTTTGTGACACCTTAGAATTTCCAAGGGGGAAGGCAGACTTCTAGGAAAACGTTGTTATAAGTTGTTATGTAGGAGATACTTATTTTCCTGCCTGGGGTTAAGGAAAGCAGCATTTGTTCAATGCTTATTATGTGCCAAGGCTCATATCAAGCTCTTCCTGAAGACTGGCTTATGCTATAAACATCTTTGCATAAATGTCAGCTACAGAAGAAAACCCCTCTGAGGGGTGGGCACTGTTGATTGCATAGCAATAGAACGTGAAAGTTTTATCTCATATGCGAGTATTTTCAACTGGTTTCATTACTATTCAATAAGCATTCTCTTTGAAAACATCTTTGATTTGTTATTTAGAATTAAATCTGATTGGAACAGCGTGTCCTCAGAATGATTTGAATGTTTTTAAGATGCTTCTATCCAGATTTTAAAACTGTTTTGTGTTCCTTTATTTTCAACAATATTGTCCTACCAACAAATAAAATTAAATGTAAGGATGACAAGCCCAGATTACCCGCTTTAGTTTTAATGTGGTGTTAGTGCATCTTCTGCATGTTGAGATATTAGCTGAAATGGTTTCTCAGAAGCAAAGTGACAGACTCTCCATAATAAAGGGTCTGGTGGAATTTGGAGGAAAGACTTGCCTCCTGGGTCTAGCTTATCACTTACTTTAATTTATGTTGTGGCCTTGGAAAAGTCAGTTCATGTTCTGGGCCTCAGTTTTTCCATCTGTAAAATGAGAGAGCTGGGTGTCTAGCAGGTCCTTCTTGTCCCAGTCCAGAGGTCTGTGATGCTGCTATTCAAGGAGGGAGGTCTTCATTTAGAGCATCAGATGAAGCATGTTTTGTGTCTTCCTGAGTCTGGTCTGTCACTGTGATGCCAGGTAGAGTGCAGTGTGTTGCTCCATGGGTTCTTTGAGTCGGCCACAGCAAAGAATTTCAGAGTGAGTCCCAAGTATAGTTTAAGACAGAACTAATTAGAAAAAGACATGCTCAAAGGGTATGTGTGCCTGAAGAGAAAGGACACACGTTTGTCTTTGACAAGGAGCTTTATGTTTTGCAACTGCGATTAAGCAAACCATGAGCTAAGAGTGGTTGGCTGCAGATATCTGGTCACGAGTTTTGCTTACCATTTCTCAACCTTCTAAGGTCACAAGAACCCTCTAAATAATTCCAGTTATGCCTAACTAGATTTGGGCTTTTCTTTGAACATCAGGTCTGTGTTTTGGGTAACTCCCTATTGTTTCTGTGATTTACTGCACTGGTAGATCCACATTCCAGCCTGCAAGGTGGTCAGGTCTGGTGTGTCTCGTCAGTTGGGTGAAGATTGTGTGCTGATAAGAAAGATGTTTGAACACTTACCCTGTTTCAATTTAAACTTGCCTACAGAAAATGTATATATGTCCAACCTGCATATGAATAACCTGCCTCAGTGCTTTGTTGAATACCCTTCCTTTTTTTGGCTGGTTCCTACCTCCCTTTTAGTTTTCATTTCTTATAGGTGGTTGTCATAGAATAAAACTCTGTGACCTTGCCAGTCTAAATAGGCAACATGGTAATGATTAGGCTTGGATAAAGCATACTGAGTATTTGAAACTGTTTCAGAGCATCTTCCAAGGGGAGACACTCTGATCCTGGGCACAAGAGCAGGTAATCTCAGATGATCTTCCTCAGGTAACCTAAGAAAGAAGTCCCTACCCAGGCTATAGAAGAGGGTTCCTGTACTTTGGTTCTCAGGCCTGTGCATGTGAAATTTTGGCCATCCTTCCCCATGTCCCATCTTCAGTCTTCTGTCTTCTACCCTTGATGAGAAATTCAGCCCTTGGTCTCTGGAATGAGATTATCATGATCATGTCATGTAGCACCATCACTAGACTGAACAGATGCCCATGGTTGACTGCCCTTGTCTTAGAGTTGGTGGAATGCCTCTATTTGGGATCATGAGTTTTTGTTTTTGTTTTTTTTCCTGGCAAGCTACAATGGGGCAGAGAGCAAAGGAAACCAATCCCATTTGGTGTTTTTAGTGCACTTTGCTTTCAAGATGCTCACGAAGCTCAGCCTCATTAACCTTTAAGTGAGACAAATGAGAAGTTATTGCTCCATTTAAATAATTGATGATAAACGAACAGTGCCTCTGATCATAACTAGGCTTAGGGTTCCCCGGCTCCTGTTAGGAGGGGAGCAGTTAACTCCCAATGTCAGGTGAGAGCTGTGAGGGAGGAAGGGCCTCGAGGGTGGAAGGTCAGGACATCACACCTTGGCAGGAGGTAAGAAGCCTGCAATCAGCTTAAAGGTATTAGAGGTCTTTGTGTGTGGAGTTACAGAAGGCATTCCCTTTTTATATTACCTATTTCCATAATGCCTGACTCTTATCTAGTCTTCTGTAATACACATGCATTTCTTTTATAATTGGGGGAAAACATCTCAGTGTATAATTTATTGGTCTATAAAATGTACAGATTCACATGGACAAAGATGGTAGGATAACATAGAAAAAAATGGTGTGGAATGATGGATAAAGTGTTTCTTTTTTTGTTGGTTAATGATTTAACAGTGGTTATAAAGAAAGTTACCCATTTTTTCCTTTTCCTCTTGAGGAAATCTTGCAAACCTTTGTGTGCTGGGTAGTAACGGCTTGGGTTAGGAGGAAGAGTGTTGTTTCTTAAGTCGACCAAAAGGAGCGCAGAGTTTTGGAACTGAGCACAGAGTTTGGGAGAGGTGTGTGTTTAGGAGGATGCGATTGGAGAGAATTTGCAGAGTTCCAGAAAGTAAAGGGAAAGCGATTGTTGAAGAAGGAAGATTTGGCATTACTGGTGGTGTGGGATGGGTCACTTTCCTATAAATTAGAGCTCAGTTTCCACATGCTGTTTTTTTAAAAAAAAATTTTATTTAACTCAACAGTCAAATATTATTACTTAAACAGGCAACCAACATAAAAAAAATTAACAGGATATTTTGCATTCTTTTTCTTATACCAAGTCTTCAAAATCTGATGTGTTTTACACTGTACACATCTCGATTCAGACTAGCCCCATTTCAAGTGCTCAGTAGCCCTGGGTGGCTGGTGGGTGCCATGTGGAACAGTATGAAGAGGGTGGAGAAAGAATGGAAGTTTCATCTCACTGATACGTGGAATCTAAGAAAGTTTAACTCATAGAAACAAAGAATAGAATGGTGGTTACCAGGGACAGGGTTATGGGAAGGCTGGGGAGATGTTGGTCAAAGAATACAGAATTTCAGTTAGGCAGGAAGAGTAACTTCAAGAGATCTATTGTTCAACATGGCATCTATAGTTAGTGACAATGTATTGTATTCTTGAAGTTTGTTGAGAGTAAATTTTAAATGTTCTCACCACAAAAATGATGTGTGATGTAATGCCCATGTTAATTAGCTTGATGTAGGCATTCCACGGTATTTATCTGTTTCATAACATGTATGTGATAAACACATACAGTTTTTATTTTTCAATTGCAACAGTACATTTTTGAAAATAAAATTTTAAAAGGAAGAAAAGCTTCCAAATTCTTTTTTACAAAGCCATCATCTTTCATACACTAATGTGGATCTATAATTTCGTGTGATAGCAAATTTTAATATTTCCACACCCTTTGATTAATTAATTAATTTTTGAGTTGGAGTTTCACTCTGTTGCCCAGGCTGGAGTACAGTGGCACGCTTGTGGCCACCCCAGCATTGACCTGCTGGGCTCAGGTGATCCTTCTGCCTCAGCCTTCCAAGTAGCTGGAATACAAGCACAGGACACCATGCCCAGCTAATTTTTTGATTTATTGTAGAGATTGTCTCTCCAAGTTGTTCAGGCTGATCTTGAATCCCTGAACTCAGGCAATCCTCTCGCCTTGACTTCCCAAAGTGCTGGGATTACAGGTAGGAGGCACCGTGCCTGATCACACACTTTAAAAATAACTGAGTATCTTCTGCATGCAAAGCCAAGGGCTAGTCCCATGGGTTATTGTCCGTTGGTGAAGTTTTCACTGTCCTTATCACAATAATAATAATGACAATGTAGTGTATGTGTCAGAAGTGTCCAAATGAGAAGATATGTCCTTTTTGCTGAGCTTATACCCTTCCGATTTTTGGGTGAGATTATTTTATGAATTGATGGAAACACTTTGTCAGCTTAATGGTCCATGAAATTAAAAAGTCTGGGAATCTGGGCCTGAGATGCAGAGAGGCCTGCCCTTGGGATTGACTGGAGTCGTGGAGGCTGGGCCAACATGTGGAGCTTGTGGGTGGGATTTCAGGGCCTCTGGGCTTTCCAGGAATGTAGTGTCATGGATACAGACCCAAAGTCCCAGGAGCTGCTCATTTGTGAAAGTGCCCTGGGAACCAGTGAGTGTTTTTGAATTCTAGCCCAAGAATGACAAGGAAAGTGCCAAGGTGAAAGACAACGGTCTGAGGGAGCAGGAGGAGCCAGGGTTGGAAACGTGAATTTCAGTCGGCGAAACTCCAGATGCATCTTGGCATTTAATTCTTGGCATGCAGGCCTCCTTATGCCAAAACAGCATGCTTTAGCAATTCACGGTTGGGGATTCTAGGAAACACGATGACATCAGAGCCATAGAACCAAGAACTGTGTAGTAGCCGACTGGGTCTGGACAGTTGCAGTATCACACCCTCCTGGGTGAGCCTTGACTTGCTCGAGGAAGCTTAAGAATGAGCTAGCCACAGAATTGCCTCTCTTCACCTTTAGTTTTGGTTGCTACTGGGGGCTGAGGGAGAGTCAAAACAAAACAAAACAAAACAAAACAAACCCACACATTATTTCTGAGTTTTAAATAGCTTAAGAAAGTAAATAATGCGTTTTCAGATAACACATGTAAAATCTGTGCTTAACTGTGTCTGGGTCTCACTGATCACACTCATAATATTCCTATTACTGTGACACTCTTACTTTGTACTAAGAACTTCATAGCTACTATCCTTTTTAATCTGTGGTGCTGCCCCTATTTCAGAGATAAGAAAACTGAGGTCCTTTTTACTAAGAGCTGCACTGTGAACAATAATACTCGCCCTGCAGCTGTAGAGGGATCGGCCAGGTATGGGGGCCCACACCTGTAATCCCAGCACTTTGGAATGCCACAGTGGGAGGATCACTTGAGGCCAGGAGTTTGAAACCAGACTTGGCAATTTAGCAAGATCCCATTTCTATATAATTTTTTTTTTTTTTTGAATTGGAGTCTCACTCTGTTGCCCAGGGTGGAGTGCAGTGGCACGCTCATGGCCACCCCAGCGTTGACCTTCTGCCTCAGCCTTCCAAGTAGCTGGAACTACAGGCATGTTCCACCATGCCTGGCTCTTTTTTATTTATTATTGTAAAGACAAGGTCTCGTCAAGTTACCCAGGCATTCCTCTCACCTCTGCCTCCCAAATTGCTGGGATTACAGGCATGAGCCAGTGCACCCGGCTTCTATATGAATGAAAAAAAAAGAAAAATAGAGGAGGGAGGGTTCTATGGATTGCCAGGGAACTGACAAGATGAGGAACTAACATTTATTAACTGTGGGCCAACCGTGTGCCTGGTGCTGTCAGGCAATGTTTGATTTAGTCTGTTGGGATACCTCCTAATTTCCCCTTTTGCAGGTGAGGAAACTGTGGCCCAGAAAAATGGAAGGGCTTGCTCAAGTCCTTAGCAAAGCCTGTGTTCTTATTCTCTCCCCCATACTGTGAACCTTCCTAAAGTCAGCATTTGGGGGAAAGAGGTGAACATTTCACTTTTTATCCATTTTCCAAAGGGACAGTCAGCTCCAGTCTGCTGCTTAGTGGTAGAACTGTTTCTTTCAGATTGTGGCTTCAGTGTGCAGTTATTTTGTCTAAACACAAGTTGAGTATTAGGAAAATTCAGTGCATCTGAAATTAAGGGTTGCACTCTCGAATCTCCCTGGGCAGACTCTAGTCTAGAATGTTGCTACTGTACAGTATGTCAAATCGACTTGGTTGCTGTGTGTCAATCACGAGGTGATGTTGGGATGACAGGGTCTTCCTTTTTTTGAGTTGGAGTCTCACTCTATCTCTCGCCCAGTCTGGAGTGCAGTGGCATGCTCATGGCCACTGCAGCCTCGACCTGCTGGGTTTAGGTGATCCTTCTTCCTCAGCCTTCCAAGTAGCTGGAACCACAGGCACGCGCCACCACACCCAGTTAATTTTTGATTTATTGTAGAGATGAGGTCTCTCCAAGTTGCCCAGGCTGGTCTCAAACTCTTGGGTTTAGGCAACCTTCTTGCCTTGACCTTCCAAAATGCTGAGATTACAGGCATGAGCCATGGTGCCCTGCTATGTTTAGTTTTAAACACAAACTTGACCTCTGGCCTCTAAGAGCCTGAGTTTTGAGAATCCAGGACAGCCAAGCCAGTAGCTTTGGTGTGAGAGCTGCCTGTGGTTTTTGTGTGCCTTTGTCCACCTCTTGATTCCAAGGCTTTCGATAGCTTTGCTTTTCATCCTTTTTTCCCAGGGATCCAAATTTATGCCCTCAATGAGCCTTTCCCCAGAGGGCCGAGCCTCGTATTTCTGCTTTTCCTCAGCTATGTCTATTTTGGGAACGGTGAGAACATGGAAGTGGGTCGGGGGGTTGGTGGGGGGGGGTGTCCATTGCTTCCTGAGCATTACGTCCCCCTTCCCTGTACATGTCAGGAGGGACTGAGAGGCAGGTGGCTGGCTGCCCAGTGGCTCTTCCCTCTGCGCCCACCAGCTCCACTCCCGAGCTAGGTGCCTGTTTCTTCCAAAATACCTCGTAATTGGGTCACAACATTATCTGCCTGCTTGAAATCATTTCTAAAAATCAAAGCCACGACGCAGACCGTGTCAGCAAGATTTGAGACATTTCCGTCCTCTGCTTGGAGGCTTTGCAGAGTTATTCTGAAAACAAAGGAAAGCAAACTTGGTTTCTCAATTGGGTGGTAGCCTCTCTGTGGCCTGGAATTAGGATGTGCTTTCACTTGTAAAAGTGCTTAAACCACAGTCCTTTCTGACTTTCCATAGGGAGATGAGCTTTTGTGGACTCCACTCAACAGATCAAAAAACAATTTTTTTTTTTTTTGAAGTCAGGGCCTTTCTCCATCACCCAGATTGAAGTGCATTGGCAAAATCATGGCTCACTGTAGCTTTGGCCTTATAGGCTCAGGGGATCCTTCCGTCTCAGCTTTCTGAGTAGCTGGGGCTACAGGTACACACCACCACACCCAGCTAATTTTCTGATTTATTGTAGAGATGAAGTCTCACTGTGCTAGAACTCCTGGCTCAAACAATCCTCCTGCCTCAGCCTCCCAAAGTGTTAGGACAGGTGTGAGTCACTACACCCAGCCTTAGATCAAACTTACTGTGGAGTTTTCATAACATCATTGACTCGGAAAGAGTTTCCTTCAGTGTTTTGAATGGTATCAACAAACTAGAGAGAAATCAAGAAGCTGGTTATTGTCTCTTCCTAATTCCTTCCCCATGGCACAGTCATCTCTCCCCTGAATGGGAGCAGTGGCCTGGCAGTGACCTCCTGGTTTGCCCGGCTCTGTCCTTCCAGTCTGGCTTCCTGAGTGCTGGGCGCCGGTCCAGATGCCGCACGTGCAGACTGACCAGGGTAGCTGCTGCCTCTGCCCATCCAGAGCTCTCAGTCTATGGAGCCAGGCTGACAGCTAAAGAAGGAAGTGCGACACAGTGTTGCGTGTGCTACCAGAAGTCCTCAGTATGGCCCTGGCTGGGTGTGGGGGGCGTGTCAGGCCAGGCATCCCTGAGGAGGGATGCTCAGTCTGTCCCACCATGTCCAGGACTCCGTTTCTGCAGTTCCTGGGACTCCCTGACTCCCTAGCTTCTGGCTGGAGCCCTGCTGTCCTGATGATGTGCCTCCTTGCTCCTTCGCGTCACCCTTGCCTCTCACCTGGGGCTCTGAGTTGCCTTTTCTATGGTCTCTTTCTCTTCCTTCTCTGTGCTGCATCCAAGGAGATCTGAAACCTTCTGCAGGTCTGGGCCTGTCATCCCAGCCCAGCAGGAGTGTCCTCGGGGTGAAATCCCTGCTTTTTTATTTTGCCCCTAGCACCGTGTGTGATCTTCCCATCTCCTGGCGAGGCTTGGGCCACTCTGCACTTGCAACATGCCAGGTTTTCTCTGGCCTTTGGGCTCCTAGTCCCTGTTCATGGCCTGCAGTCATCCCTATTGTCTGACCTTGACCTGCATGACTTGTTGTCTTCCTTCAGGAAGTAGCTTAAACATCATACACCTTGGTGTATGTCACAATCACCTAAGGACTTGTAGAAACACAGATTGCTGGGCCTCACCTTTGCGTTTCTGATTCTGTAGTCTATGGGAGGGGACCCCCAAAAATTGGAATTTATGTATTAAAAATTGTGTATTTATTCTTACATATTTAAACTTCAGTTTCCTTTAAAGTCCTCTCTGCTTGATGCAATACATCTATCGAGATGCTTTTTCCACTGCTCAAAACTATTTTGAGCTTGTCAATTTTGATGCCTTTTATGCTTCTGCCATTTTTTGTTTTACTTCTTCCACATCAGCAAAACGTTTCCCTTTGAGGAGTGTTTTCATCCAGGGAAACCAAGAAATGTCACTTGGGGTGGGATTAGGTAAATAGGGAGAGTCAGTCAAAAACTGCTGAACACTCAGCACAGTGTGGGCAGGTGCTCTGGTAAATCACCCATCATGAAATGGGCAAATGAGTTGAAGGAATCTCCAAAAAAAATTCACTGAAGCTGAACGCAGCCTCTCAAAACAACGCTAGCTGGTACACTGATGCTGATGGGTTCCTAGAACACTTACCTAGGAGGGGAAGCCTGTACAACAAGGAGCCTGCCCTCCAAAAGATAAGTTCAGTTGTTTTGGGGCCCCGCATAGTGTGTGACCTGAAGGAAGCTTGCGTTTCTCATAATTTCCCGGGTGATGTTGAGGCTGCTGGTCTGGGTACCACACTTGGTTGGAAGACCTCTGGTGTGTGTGATTGCCCAGAGCAGGGCGACTGGTTCTCTTTACCCCTCATGCTCCTCCTAAGTCTCCCCTTTATCTTCACAGGGCATTGCAACTGTTCACTTTCCTGACTGCTGTTCCAGTCTGTCAGCCCTTTAAGGGATGGCACTGATGGCTTTATCTTTGTTCCCAGTGTTCAGAGTCCTTGGTGCTTAATAAACATTTGTTGAAAAATGAATGTATAAATGAAAAAGAATTTTATGGCTGGAGTCTTTTAATACATATGCTCCAGAATGTCTTCAGCATCTATTTTTTTCTGAGCGTTTATCCCCAGTTATGATGATGTGGGCATCTAGCATGATGTTAATGAGATCAACATGAGTTTGGTTAAAATGCAAGCCAGTTAACTTTGTGGTTTTCATCCAAATTCTAGAAAGCTCTCGTGGAGGAGCTCACTAAATTCTCTTTTGCTTCTAGAATGACTCAAAAATGTGTAGTCTGCCTGGCTGGGCACGGTAGCTCATACCTGTAATCCTAGCACTTTGGGAGGCCGGGGCTGGAGGATTACTTGAGCCCAGGAGTTTGAGACCAGCCTGGGCAATGTAGGGAGACCTAGTCTCTACATAAAACAAATAAATTAGGCAAGTGTTATGATATGTGCCTGTTGTCCCATCTACTCGGGAGGGTGGAAGGATTGCCTGAGCCTAGGAGGTTGAGGCTGGTGTGAGGCATGATTGTGCCACTGTACTTCAGCCTGGGCAACAGAGTGAGACCCTGACTCATAAAAAATGTATGTAGTCTTCTCGTAGTGGTGCAGTATGTCCAAGTCTGCATAGAAAGAAGATGAGCCCTAAGGAAATGCAAGTGTCATTTGATTTAGTGGCCATAGCATGAGCACGACCCTTTATTTGAATGAATAAATCACATTGAACTGAAATTCAGTTATGTTAAATAGAGATTATGCGACCAGATGTTGAAGTCATCATTTCTCCAGGCCAGAGGGCGGGACACTGGCATATTCCATTCACTCATTCATCCTGCAGATATTCCCTGAGCACCTGCTCTGTGGCCTGTAGGCTCTGGGGTGGGGCAGCGAGTAAAACCCTCTGCTCTTGGTGGGAGGCACCTTGAAGAAAACAGGGGGGCCACATGATGCCACATGCCTCGGGCTCCTTCAGACCAAGTGGTCTGAGGATGTGGACGTTAAGCTATGTCCTGAGTGACAGGAAGTGATAACCTTTGTGGAAATATTTACATGGTGAGGAGGCATTTCAGACCAGGAGAGTGTGCACAGGCCCTCACATATGTCGACTTATTATTGTGCTTGCTTACCCAGGTCCTGACTCTGACCTTGCTCCTTGACCTCTAAAAGTATTGCTTCCCAAAGTATGTTCAGTGGAACCCGAGTTAATGGCAATATATTGTGAATACAGGTTTCTGTCATCAAGTTCTGAAAACTGCATCCTCTGTCTCAATTAACATATTACAATTAACATAAACAATTAGCTGGCCATGGTGGCGTGCTTCTTTAGTCCCAGTTACCCAGGAGGCTGAGGAGGAAGGATTGCCTGAGCCCAGGGGGTCAAGGCTCAGTGAGTCATGATTGTGCCACTGTACTCCAGCCTGGGTGACAGAGTGAGACTCGACCTGCTGGGCTCAGGCAATCCTTCTGCCTCAGCCTTTCAAGTATCTGGGACTACGTGCACATGCCACCACGCCCAGCTAATTTTTAAAATTTGTATTGTAGAGATGAGGTCTCATTGTGTTGTGCAGACTCGTCTCGAACTCCTGGGCTCAAGCGATTCTCCCGCCTCCGCTTCCCAAAGTGCTGGGATTACAGGCATGAGTCACTGTGCCCAGCCTAGGTTTGTCTTTCTGAAGAGCCTTATTCTCTACTATCTTTATGGTTCTTGGTTGACTCAGCAAGCAGGGAAGTGGATGGGGTGAGGCAAACTCATGAAACTTTTCATTTAGGGGGGAGTCTAGTATGAGTGTTTGTTGAAAGCCTATTTGCTAAGGTAGAACACTTACAGAATAAACCAGCGTTTGGCTCAGCTGCTGGGGAGGTTGAGGAGGCCCCTGCCCTGTGCTGCTGACTTCTTATGCTTAGGGTAGTTTCCAGAAAGCTGCAGTGAGCTTGACTGAGAAGGGGATCAGTGGAGACAGGATGTCAGGGATGGCCCGAGAGGCAGCCCACAAGGGGAGGCCCCAGACCTGGAGTGCTGGGGAGAGGCAGGGATTGGAGGCCCCCCCCCCCCATGTTCCTGTTAGTTCTAGGAACTTAGACTTTGAATGCAGGAAGGCTGGTGCTTTTGAGGGCCCCTTGTGGTGGTCTTTTGTGGCATCTGTGCTCTCCCTAAATGAGACAGGGAGTCTAGGATGAGCAATCACATGTTGTTTATTAGTCTGTGGACAGGGTCTCCACATCCCAAAATTCAAGGGGAAAGAGACTCCTGCATCCAAGTTAAATGTATTCCTGAGATGTGATTAAATGTATTCCAGGAAGTCTACGAACAGGGTGCAACGAAATTAACACTTGGCGTTCTTACTCACAAGACTTAGCCCTGGGGTCAGTGTCATTTTCTAAAAATACCTTTTTTCCAAGACTTGAGATTATTTCTGCTAAAGTAAATAAAGGAAGTCTTGCATTCCATCGAGTTATGTATCATTGTCTCATGATCAAGGTCATCTCCTGCTGACTTGGGTTTTATTTCTGTTTAAATCATTTTCCTTTACCAGCATCGGGTCCTGCTGTTCTATATTTACAAGCTGCAAGAAGAAATAAGAAACAAAAATAAGATGAGTTTTATTGAATTTTTATCTTTTTCTCCCTCTTCTGAGAACATGTGGATTGCAAGAAAAACCAATTAAAAACAGCTGAGGAGAATGTTGATTTGCGGAATTATTATCTTTATTTCCTGTAAAGAAAGCAAGATTTTCATTGTTCTGGTTTCCATTGAGAAATAGTAGTGGCTTGGAGGGCCACATTTGGAATTGATATAAAATTTTGCTTATCATCATTTAAATGATTTTTGTATGGGCTGGGCGCAGTGGCTTACACCTGTAATCCCAGCATTTTGGAGGCCGAGGTGAGAGGATCACTTGAGCCCAGGAGTTCAAGACCAGCCTGGGCAACATAGTGAGACCTCATCTCTACAAAAATAAAAAAATTAACCATACGTGGTTGTGCCTGCCTATAGACTCAGCTACTCAGGTGGCTGGGGCAGAAGGATCGCCTGAGCCTAGGAGGTCGAGTCTGTGGTGAGCTGTGATCATGCCGCTGCACTCCAGCCTGGTGACAGAATGAGACCCTGACTAAAAATTTTTTAAAAAAAGGTTTTTTATAGGAACATTTGTGAAGGTGTTGCCTTCTTTCTGTAGCACAGACCATTAAACGATACAGTGCTGTCTTGCCACGAACAGTTTCCTCACATCAGTGAAACTTCAGGCAGCTTAAACTTATTTCTGCAATGGGAGAGCTTGGTCGGTACAGGTTTTCATCAAAGCACATTTATTCTTCCTTAGTGTTGACCTTGAAAGTAAATTTTTGAAGTGCTCGGAGATACCTCCTTTGGTAAATAGTTAAGTTAAAGAATGCCATATGGTGTTACAGGGTGAATGCTGTAATGTGATGCGATTGTCCAAAATTTGTTTGCATAAAGCATGAGATTATAAGAGAAGGAATAGAGATGGAAATAGTAGGGTTCCTTGGTGGCATTATGGATGATTTTATTGGCTTTCTTTCTCTTTTCCACCTCAAGCATCCCTAGTGTTTTTATATCCTGTTAGCAATGAGTAAAAGGGGAAAAAAATCCTGTGTGTTCCTTTTTGTTTAAAGGATGTGCATTTCAGGGGTGTTTCTTCAAGGAGACTCGCTGGGAACAACAGAGACTTGGCATTATGCTAAGTGAAATTAGCTAGTCACGAAGGCAAATGTTGTATGATTCCACTTACATGCAGTGCCTAGAGCCATCAGATTTTTTTTTTTTTTTGAGTCAGAGTCTCACTCTGTCACCCAGACTGGAGTGCAGTTGCATGCTCATGGCCACTGCAGCCTCGACCTGCTGGGCTCAGGCGATCCTTCCGCCTCAGCTTTCCAAGTAGCTGGAGCCACAGGCATGAGCCACCATGCCCGGCTAATTTTTTGATTTATTGTAGAGATGAGGTCTCACCAAGTTGTCCAGGCTGGTCTTGAACCCGTGGGCTCAGGCAATCCTCTTACCTCAGTCTTCCAGAGTGCTGGGATTACAGGCATGAGCCACTGTGCCCGGCGAGCAGTCAGATTTATAAGACAGAGAGAGAGAGAGAGAGTAGAATGGTAGTTGCCAGAAGTTGGAGGGAGGGAGGAATAGGGAGTTATTGTTATGGGTTAGAGTTTCGGTGGGGGAAGGTGAGAAGTTTGAAGATGGATGATGGTGATGGCTGCACAACCACATGACGGTACTTAATGCTGCAGAAGTGTATGCTTCAAAATGGTTAAAATGGGTCTGGCCTGGTGCTTCATGCCTGCAATCCCAGTACTTCGGGAGGCTGAGGCAGGAGGATTACCTGAACCCAAGATTATCTGAGACCAGCCTGGGCAACATGGCAGAGGTCTCTACCAAAAAAATCAGAAAATTAGCCAGGCATTGTGGCATCTGTCTGTAGTCCCAGCTACTTTGGAGGTTGAGGTGGAAGGATCATCTGAGCCCAGGAAGTTGAGGGTATGGTGGGCTGTGATTGTGCCACTTCATTACAGCCTGGGCAACAGAGTAAGACCCCAACTCAAAAAAAAAAAAAAAGTTAGACTAAAATTTCAAGGAGGAATTAGTTTGTACTGGGCCAAAGCTCCTGGGGGCCTGTTCTAACAGCTGAGTGCAGTCTGCTGCTGAGTTTGAAGCTCTGAGAGGTGAGAGGGCACAGACCCCAGGAGCTAGGAGGGTATTGTTACCACTCACCTGAAGGTGACAGCAAGCATGAAATGAATGCTCATCCGGACAGGTTGACATTGTCAATTGGGTGTGATCTGTGTGGGGAATGTTTTTGGCTATGTTTGTTACAGACTTCTACTTGAGAGAGAAATTAATTGGGTAAAAATGAGCTGTCTTTGGGATGTCCTCAGAAATAGGGGTAC
The DNA here is from genome assembly GCA_963574415.1 of Tarsius wallacei. NCBI lineage: Eukaryota > Metazoa > Chordata > Mammalia > Primates > Tarsiidae > Tarsius > Tarsius wallacei. Next base: position 17,621 of record CAUYQG010003223.1, read on the forward strand.
CTTTCTTGTCTACTGAGTGTAACCTCAAGGCCAAGCAATGAGGTGGCCCGACTTTTGCCTTATCTATGTTGTTCAAAAGAGAGTAGGGTCTATAGGTCCAGACAGATCTGGGTTCAATTGAGGCCTTCCTCTGGGATGGAGGACATTGGTGGGCGACCTGAGGTATATGGCTTTTCTTCCTCAGTCATGGTTTCTCTGTGGATGCTTTTTTTTTTTCTTTGAGTAGGGGTCTCACTTTGTTGCCCAGGCTGGAGTACAGTGGCATGATTACGGCTCACCTAAACATTGACCTTCTGGGCTTAGGCGATCCTCCCAACTCAGCCTCCCAAGTAGCTAGAACTATAGACGTGTGCCATCACACCTGGCTATTTCTTTCATTTTTTGTAGAGCCAGGATCTCGCTATGTTGCCCAGGCTGATCTCAAATTCCTGGCCTCAAGCAATCCTCCAGCCTTGGCCTTTCAAAGTGCTGAGATTACAGGCATGAGAAAGTTTATGTCAGAAGCACTAACTGTATTTGGGTGTCATTGCAGGTACTTTGCAGTTTTTAAAAATTGCTTTTTAAAACAACATTTCTATATTCTCTGGAGGGTGACACTTACTTTGAAAGAATGTATCTGGTATCATGATGCTTTCTTTAGGAAAAAAGTCAGTTATTTCTGTAATCATGGAGCATTCTGTGCTGAGAACGTGCTCAGGATAATTACGGAGGCTAAACTCCTGCAGCCAAGGGAGAGTGACTGCGGTCTAAGAACATTCTGTAAATATATTAGTCAGGAAATTACATTTTAATGTGATGTACTAGAATAATATAATTTTACTTGCTAAATTATTCCATGTTAATAGTGGTATAATCTTCCTAGAGAAAGACTGTAGCTTTATTTTTTAAAAAAATATAATTCATTTGTTTCTTCCAAAATAATCCAGTTATCTTTTGAAATAGCCTGTGCATCGTTATACTTCTGTTTGAGTCAGGATAATTGACAGAATGAAAAAACACATCAGATTTCAGGTCAAGAATTTGGCCGGGCATGTGTCTCACCCCTGTAATCACAGTTCTTTGGGAGGCCAAGGCAGGAGGATCACTTGAGGCGGTAGGATCGCTTAAGGGCCAGGAGTCCGAGACTGGCCTGGACAATGAGTGAGACCTGACTTAAAAAAAAAAAAAAAAAAAGGACCGGGCACGATGGCTCAAGCCTATAATCCCAGCACTTTGGGAGGCTGAGGCAAGAGGAATGCCTGAGCCTGCGGGTTTGAGACCAGCCTGGGCAACATGCAACATGGTGAGACCTTGTCTCTACAATAAATCAGCTGGTGTGGTTGCGCATGCCTGTAGTTCCAGCTATTTGGAAGGATGAGGCAGAAAGATTACCTGAGTCCAGCAGATCGAGGCTATGGTGGCTGTGAGCGTGCCACTGCACTCTAGCCTGGGTGACAGTTTGTGACTCCAACTCAAAAAAAAAAAAAAAAAAAAAAAAGAAAGAAAATAATTTGATTTTAGGAGATAACTATTTCCCCCACTATGTTTGCTTTGGCAAGCTGTGCCCTATAGGGCATTTTGACTTGAAAGCTATATTTTGATAATGAGTTAAGGAATGTATGTGGTGCTTGTCACCATCTTGGTGACCCTAGGGGAATGTCTTCATGTAGTTAGTTGTATCTGATGTCATCTAACAGAATCATTTCAAAAAGTAATTCTTGAGCGGTGGGTTGGTCAGCAGTTGTCTGGGCCAGGGCATTTCCCCAAGTCTGTTTAAAGGGCTGAATTCTGAATTAGCCTGTTGTGGAGACGTCTGCTTGGCTCCCCGGCATGCAGAGAAACCCTGGCTGCAAGTGCTTGGTGAGCGTGTTTCTTGTGTTTCTCATGATTGACAGGTGAACGGAGCACAGCGGAGGCCGAGCAAAGGCTCAGAGTTGGCCCTAGTCTCTGGAGGAACAGAGGCACTGCCAGTAGGAGGAGTCTGAAACACACCCATGCACTTCAATCATTATGTCCATCGCTTACAGTTTTCCTTGAAGACTGGTTCTTGTCAGGTTAATGGAGACTGGAAAGTTGCATGTAATCTTAAACTGTCAGCTATGGGTCCCAAACAATCACTAGTTTTCAAAATAAATGAACACTTCTATTAGGAGTCTCAAGATGAAAATATTCGTGATTATAGGTTGCTATTATAAAGTATTATTTGCTTATCGGTCAAAATTCAAAGGTGTTGCCTTTGTGGAAGAAAAAGGTGCATCGTAAGTTTGTATGGAACTCTAAGCACGTTGTAAGTATTTCACTTGGAATGTTTTGGATTTTTTTTTAAAAAAATAGAGATGAGGTCTTGCTATGTTGCCCAGGCTGGTCTTGAACTCCTGGGCTCAAGCAATCCTCCTCCCACCTTGGCCTCACAAAGTGCTAGGATTACATGTGTGAGCCACTGTGCCGGGCCAATTTTTTGAATGTCTTAACTCGTTTCACTTCCATTCTAGGGAAATGCTTGCTTTTTTTTTTAAATGATAAAGAAAATTTCTCCTGTCCTTAAAGTGTGTTTCTGGATGTGTTCTGTTTACTTTGTATGTAAAGAAACTTTGCATCTCGAGTCTGAACCACTTCCTTATTCAGAGGGCTGATTTGTGAAGTGACAAATCTTGTATTAATCAAGAGGGATACTGGTCAGCGAAGCAGAGTCATTTCTTTGCATCTCTGGAGTCAGTTCTAACAAAGTGTCTGTTATGCGTTGAATCCAAAAAAGATACTGGGAGGTGCTAACCTGGGTTGTCTGTTTTTGCGACCCTCTGTGGGAAAGGGTCTTGCAGATGTCATCAAGTTGAGGTGAGGCCGTGCTGGAGGGAAGTGGGCCCTTGATCCATTGTGACGGGTATCCTTATAAGAAGAGGGGAACCTGGACAAAGACACACAGGGAAGATGCCATGCAGACACAGGGACAGGGACACAGACACAGAAGGAAGCTGTCCGTGTAGAGATGGAGGCCAAGGTTGGAGTAGTGTGGCTACACACCAGGGAATGCCTGGGGCTAGCAGGAACTCAAAAGCCAGGAAGGCACCTTTACTGATGGCTCCAGGGGGCACCTGGCCCTGCCGACACTACCTCGATTGCAGATTTCTGGCTTCTAGAAGTGAGAGAGAAGAAACATCTGTTGTTTTAAGCCACCCAGTGTGTAGTGATTTGTTACGTAACTGCCACAGGAAACTCATACACCAGCCTCTGGAGTTGGACTGCCTGAATTTGAATTCTGGCTTCACAGTCTAACGCTGTGAACTTGGGCAAGTTGTTGAACTTCATGGTGTCTCAGTTCTCAGTTTACACCTCTGTAAAGCTGGGCTAAAAAGAATACCTTTCTCATCTAGATGTTTTGATGATCAAATAACATGTGTAGCAGTTTGAATAGTGCCTGGAGCTGTTTTAGAAACCGTCATTTTAAAGCTAAATGGAAATGATTTTTGATCGTTCAACAAATATGTATTGAACTTCCATTTAATGTCAGGCCCTATGCTAGATAAGGAGTGTCCAGGGTGACCCAAGCAGACAAGGTCCCTGTCCTCATAGATCCTTCTGGTGACTATTCCCTCCATCACCATGAAGAAAAAAAGGAACATTTTGTTCCATGTGGCATCTTTATGGGCAAGAGCTAGGCGTAATCTTTCCTCTGGACCTAAGAGCCATGTGTATTGTGGAGGCAGAGAGTAGGAAGCCAGACTGCCTGGGGTCCAATTCTGGTCCTTACTAGCTCCGACCTTTGGGGATGATGGAATTTTAAACTTTTTCTCTCCCTCCACATCTGCAAAATGGGGACAATAATAGTGTCTTCCACAACAGGGTTATTATAGGGATTAACTGAGTTAACGTACTTAAGTGACCAGAATAGTAGGCACTTAAATGAAAATTGTCATATTATCACATGAAACCAAAAAGGCCTCAAATTTGTAAATTCATTCTTTTGCTATTTATGAAGTGTGGAGAATTTAGGCCTAAGTCAGGTGGCACTCCTTTGCACATAGAATTCACAGATCCGGAGAGATTTATTTGTTTACTTGTTAGTGAAACAACTTATGCACAAAAAATATGGTGGTAGGAAGTGGAGCATGATTAATTCTCCTAGGAGTGTCAGGAAATGACTTTTAAAGATAGGTTTTGAAGGTTGAGTAGGAGTTTGACAGGCAGCAAAGGAGGAATAGAGTATTAGGGGACGTGCAAGCAGCATCTCCAAAGGTATGGAGTCGGCCAGGCTCAGTGGCTCAGCCTGTAATCCCAGCACTTTGGGAGGCCGAGGTGAGTGGATTGCCTGAGCCTGCGGGTTCGAGACCCGCCTGGGCAACTTGGCGAGACCTCATCTCTGTAATAAATATTAAACTAGCCAGTTGTGGTAGTGCGTGCCTGTAATTCTGGCTACTAGGGAGGCCGAGGCGGAAGGATTGCTGGAGCCCAGCAGGTCGAGGCTGCGGTGGCCGGGAGCGGCCACTGCACTCCAGTCTGGGTGATGGAGTGAGACTCCAACTCAAAAAGAACAACAACAACAAAAAACAAAGGCATGGAGTCTTAACACCATGAAGACACCCAGCAGTCACTCACAGTGGTACAAGCATGTAGGCCCTGGACCAGCATTCAAATGCTGCCACTTACTACTGTGTGACCTTGACCTCTCTGTGCCTCTGTATTTTCATGTTTAAAGTAGGGATAGCCGGTTTTGGGAAGGCTAAATGAGTAGATTAACTTGAAGTGCTTAGATCAGGGCTTAGCCAAAGCAAGTGCCCCCCCCCCAAAATATTGGCTTTAGTGAATGTTACTTCTCTTGCATTTGCTGTTGGAAGACATGGGTTGAGAAGGCTCGCGTTACAGGCTCAGCCGAGTCCAGTGCTTCCTGTGGTCTTGGGTAAGGACCACACCTTTGGGTCCATCCACTCTCTCAAAAACAGTTTTTTCACCATTTGAACACGGGTATTAGCAGGTGAAAAAAATACAGTGCATATTATTTAAGTAGAGGGAAAAAGTGTTAAAGTGGGCCAGACATTGGCACAAAGTTGTGTACAGATTGCCGATTAGGCAAAATAAAAGAAATAAACCCACTTGTTGAGCCAACAGGATTTTGTTTTTAAATCTGGTGAACCACCTGTATCCGTAAGCGATCACAATTTAAAGATGGTTTTGGTTTGTTGCTAATTGTCTTCAATTACCCAGTGACGTCAGTCTCTGCTCTGAATTAATACGATTTTAAAAACCCAGCACCGCAGCCCAGCCCGCCGGCCGCCTCACTGGACGTGTGCTCAGGAGAGAAGGGACTTGTGGGATTTCTTTGGCCAGAAGCAAATTGCTGTGATGGCAAATGCACAATTTCAACCTGGTCCCGCTTACTTTTATTTTTATTTTTGAAGGTGATGAGGGCAGTCTGGGTAATTTCTTTTCTTTCTTTCTTTCTTTCTTTCTTTTTTTTTTTTGAGCTGAAGTCTCACTCTGTGGCCCAGGCCAGAGTACAGTGGCACACTCACAGCCACCCCAGTGTCGACCTGCTGGGCTTTGGCCATCCTTCCACCTCAGCCTTCCAAGTAGCCGGAACTATAGGCATATGCTACCACGCCTGGCTAATTTTTTGATTTATTGTAGGGATGAGGTCTTGCCAAGTTGCTCAGGCTGTTCTCAAACCCGTGGGCTCAGGTAGTCCCCTCACTTTGGCCTCTCAAAGTGCTGGGATTACAGGTTTGAGTCACCACGCCCGGCCGGCCCGCGTAGTTTCTAATTGCTACTTTCTTTGATCGTGGAAGGGAAATGTGCTCATTATGATAAGACTCGGCAAAAAGAAAATAAAAGTGAATGTCACTAGAAATTTCAATATTTGGAGATAATTATTAACACTTAGGGTCAAGTGCTGTAAGCCTCTTCCCACTTGCCAAAAAAAAAAAATAGGCCTTTTTTGACTATAGGGGCCTCTAAGGCTAGCATCGGACACAAGGCAGTGAGGTTTTTGGGAAGGTATTTTTTTGGGGGTGGGGGTTGAGGTCTCTGTCGTTCAGACAGGAGAGCTGTGACACAGTCATCAGCTCACTGCAGCCCCAACCTCCTGGGCTCAGGTGATCCTCCTGCCTCAGCCTCCCAAATAGCTGGGACTACAGATGTGCACCACCACAGCTGGCTATTTTTTTGTTGTAAGGATGAGGTCTCACTATGTTGTTCAGGCTGGTCTCGAACTCCTGGGCTCAAGCCATCTTCCTGCCTTGGCCTCACAAAGTGTTGGGATGACAGGCATGAGCCACCGCCCTGGCCCTCTGTTTTACGTTAACCCTTTGTACTCGGATGTTCCCTCTGAGGAGACTTAAAGAGATTGCTGGTGATTATACAGGACAAACACCATACTATGCAAATGCACATTTTCCAACAAAAGTGTGTTTCCTTGAGATTTTCTATTCAAAAGCAATGAGAAACCTATGTCCCGTTTGAAATTTGTCAAGCTTCTGATTGATCAGTTGAGAAGTGTTGTTCAGGAATTACGAATGTGTCCCTCTACATCGTCTTTGAGCAATAGACTGGAAAATAAATTACATATTATTGACGTGGGAGGAAGAAAATGAGACTGCATCACTGCTCGAATAGAAAAACACCAGGTGGAAGATGTCAAACAAATGACTGTTGCCCAACATGTCTCAGTGAACGTGCCATGTGTGTTGGTGACTATTGCACATGTTACCACGCGATAGAAAACTATAAGATGGAATGTTACAGCAACTGCATCCACTCACCGGGTACAGGGATGAATGCACTCAGAACAGGCACTGGAGACTGAGAGGAGAATGGAAGGGGTTAATTCCGGAAGTCTCAGGCAGAGTAGCCTCCCCAAACCTGAGCCCCAACCCTCAGTTTCAAGCCGCTTTTATAGAGCTTGTTGTGGTTACAACATACATGGGTTTGCCATTGGTGGGTTTACAATTTTAAATTTAGGACGGGGAACAGTTACTTTCATAACCGAAAGTATGTCTGCAGGCATCGAAGCAGACATCTTTTATGGACATTTCCATATGAGGTGCAGTAAAGCGTGTTTACAGAAGCAGAGATTATGGTTAAGGGAAATGGCATGCAGCTGCCTACTTAAGATAAGACCCTGGAGGTCAGCTTTCCTGCTTAATTCCTGTTTCTCTACCTCAGTAACATTTAGATTTTTTTTTGTCATAGTAAGTTCCTCAATGTCCAAAATTCCATTATAAGCCAACTATTTGGTACAATGAAATAATTGGTTCCAATGCTGTACTATTTAACATGGAGTGATTCGTTTTTCACTATTTAATAACAAAGTACAGTCGAGTTACTGGTAGGTGATCCATGAGACATCTCCTAGTGCAAAGGGCTAAATTTGTTTAAAATGTTGGTGGTCAGCCAGGCTCAGTGGCTTAAGCCTGTCATCCCAGCACTTTGGGAGGCCGAGGCGAGAGGATTGCCTGAGCTCAGGGGTTCAAGACCAGCCCGGGCAACTTGGCAAAACCCCATCTCTACAGTAAATCAAAAAATAAGCTGGGTGTGGTAGCGCATGACTGTGGTTTCAGCGACTTGGAAAGCTGAGGCAGAAGGATGGTCTGAGCCCAGCAGATTGAGGCTGTGGTGGCCATGAGAGTGTCACTAAACTCCAGCCTGGGCGACAGAGAGACTCCAACTCAAAAAAAAAAAAAAAATGTTAGTGATTGTTAGTGGCTGAGTGAAGGTGGTCTATTTTATTCATCAGTGTGTGTTTATTGAGTGCCAGCTAGGTGCTAGGGATAGTTGTTGATGCAGCAGACACAAATCTGAGCGTTCACGGAACCTGTGCCCGCTGTCAGGATGACAGATTAATTGGCGTTGCAGGGTCAGTTATGTGGCACTTGGGGGTGGAATGTGATTTTAAAGGGGCAACACTTGAAAGAGGTGGAGGAGGATGCCCTGGGCTGTGCGTGTCTTGAGAAGGGGTGTTCTAGGAGCCGGAGGGTGTTGGCGGGTTGGGGATGCGATGAATGGGGCAAAGAGGGGTCGAGGGAACCAGAACCATACAGAGGTGGGGCTGAGGGTGGTGGAACCCCAGGGGACTGTGTCAGCCATCAAAAGTAATGAGAAGGTTCTAGGCAGGAGTATCCACCTGACTTGCATTTTACCAGGATCCCCTGACAGCTGGGTGAAACAGGGAAGACCGGTAGAGACACTCTTGGGGTGGTTTGGCTGGAGAGACGGCAGAGACTTAGCTGAGGGTAGCCATAAGAGTGGAGAGAATTAGCAGAAGCCTGAGTGTATTTTCAAAGTGGAGCCAGCGGGATTTGTGGGTGGGTTGGATGGGGCGTATGATAGAAAGAGGGGAGTTAAGAATGATTCTGAGGATTTTAATCAGAGCAGCTGGCCGCTGGGGCGGGAGGGCAACATCTTAGAAGCCAAACCATGTGTATTTCAAGGGAGAGGTGTGAACTGCGGGCCAGATATGAAAGTGAATCACATCTCTGTGTTGAGCTGTAGTAATTATCATGGAACACTTATGCCTCTGGTTTTATCTCACAGAATTGTTTTAAGCATGAAGTACAAATGCCCCCATTCTTTCGTCCAGCTCCCTATGGTCTCACTGTTTTTTTGGGGGGGTTTTTTGTTTTGTTTTGTTTTTGAGTCGGAGTCTCACTCTGTCACCCAGACTGGAGTGCGGTCGCTGCTCCTGGCCACTACAGCCTCGACTTGCTGGGCTGCGGCGATCCTTCCGCCTCAGCTTTCCGAGTAACCGGAATCACAGACATGCGCTACCACACCTGGCTGATTTTTTTATTTATTGTAAAAATGAGGTTTTGCTAAGTTGCCCAGGTGGGTCTCGAACCCGCAGGCTCAGGCAGTTCACTCACCTCGGCCTCCCAAAGCACGGGATTACAGGCTGAGCCACCGAGCCCGGCCAGGGTCTCACTGTTAATAGTGTCTATCTGGGTTGCCTTCCAGGTGTGTGTATTGATATATTTATGTTTCTATCTGCATATCGGTATACATTTCTTCTTAACAAAATATTTCAAATATACAAATATTCCAAAAAGTAGAGGCCGATACTCCACTGCCTGTCAGAAGAGAAGTGTGACCACTGTTCCTGATGTTTTGAAATTTATCTCTTATTTGCCCATTCATGCAATTAGTTCTGCTGTTTTTATTTGTCGTTAAACATACACACGTTAAACATACGTTAAACATTCTTGCTTGTGTGCACGCCTGGGCGAGGTCCTCCCCTTCCCCTCCCTTCTCCCTCCTCTTCCCTCTTCCTCCTCCTCCCCTTCCCCCTGCCTCCTCCCCACCCTCCCTTCCTCAGACTCTTCCACTTGCCTAGGGCTGTACTATATTTTTCATACAGTTGCTGCAATGGCAGCAATGTGGCCCTGTATCCAGTTGGGTCCTGGGAGACCCGCTGAAGTAATGATGCAGAAAACAGCCTCCAGATGAATTTGCCACGGGGAGTCCCCGGCTTCCAGTAGGAGTACCCCAGTCTAAGGGAAGAACCGAGGCGTGGGGCTCTTTCGTTATTCTTCACAGTCTAGCCCTGTTGCTGTCTGTGACCTTGCACCAGTCTCCTGACCCTCACGCACCTCAGCTATCTCCATCTACACACTGGAAGACCATCATTCCCGCCTTGAGAGGTTGCTTCAGGCCTGGGGGAGATGACAGATGCCTGAGAGGGCCTGTCCTAGAATGTGTACCAAGCACATTCCTTTTTTGCTTCAGATCTTGATCGTCTTTTTCCTATTAAGTTAGTTGGTGGCCAGAAAGATTCAGAAGTATGTTATTTGAATAAATATGCTCTGATTGGACATGGTGACTCATGCCTATAATCCGAGCACTTGGGGAAGCTGAGATGGGGGGATTGCTTGAGCCTAGAAGTTTGAGACCAGCCTGGGCAATGTAGTGAGACCTTGTCTCTACAAAAATAAAAATAAAAATAAAATTATTAGCAGGGTTTGGTGGGGCGCACCTTGTAGTTCCAGCTACTTGGGAGGCTGAGGTGGAAGGATCACTGGAGCCCAGGAGCTCTAGACTGCGGTGAACTGTGATTGTGCCACTGCATTCCAGCCTGGGCAACAGAGTGAGATCCCAACTAAAAAAAAAAAAAGTACATATATGTATAATAACATAATTATACACACACACACACACACACACACACACACACACACACATATGGCCTGGTTATCTAGAAAGGGTTACTGAAATTAAACAGTCTTAGCACATACAGCAGTTGAACAGAGACTAGAGCTCAGCCTTTTTTTGTTCCCCCTGATATAACTGGTGCCCTTATATAAACTATTTTTAATTTTTGTACTTTTTAATTTTTATTCTTGAGACAGGATCTCACTCTGTTGACCAGGCTGGAGGGCAGTGGCACCATCACAACTCACCACAGCCTCGACTTCCTGGGCTCAGGTGATTCTCTCACATCAGCCTCCCAAGTAGCTGGGACTACAGGCAGTCAACACCACGCCTGCTAATTTTTAAAATTTTTTGTAGCGACGAGGTTTCACTATGTTGCCCAGACTGGTCTCAAACTTCTGACCTCAAGGGATCCTCCTGCCTCGGCCTCTCAAAGCTCTGGGATTACAGGCGCAAGCAACAGTGCCTGGAATAAAGTTTCTTAAAAACTAAGTTTTGTTGTGTATATTTCAGGTAAATGACATGATACATATGGGACACATATAGATAGTAAAATCATTACTGTAGTGAAGCAAATGAAGACATCTATCATCTCACATAGGTATCCGTTTTTTGGTTTTGTGCCAAGAACCACTAAAATCTATTCACTTCACAGGAATCCAAATATAGTACACTTTTATTAATTGTAGCCTCATGGTTGTATGGTAGATCCCTGGACTTGCTCATTCTACACATCTGCTTCTTTGTAATCTCTGATTTTCATGTCCCCATCCCCTTCCCCCACCCTGGTAGGTAATCACTGTGTCATTCCTTTTCTATATTTTTGACTCTTAAAAAAAATGTTCCACATATAAGTGAGATCATGCAATGTTTTTCTCTCTGTGTCCAAGTTTATCCCATATTGAGGCAAATGGTGGGATCTCCTTTTTTTTTTTTTGAGTCGGGCAACTCACTCTGTTGCCAAGGCTGGAGTGCAATGGCATGATCACGGCTCATGACAGCCTCAACCTCCTGGGCTCAGGTGATCCTTCCTCCTCAGTCTCCCAAGTGGCTGGGACTAGAGGTATACACCTCTATTCCCAGCTAATTATTTAATTTTTTTTTTTGTAGAGATGGGGTCTTGCTTTGTTGTCCAGGCTGGTCTTGAACTCCTGGGCTCAAGCAATCCTCCCACCTTGACCTGCTAGACTCTGCTGGGATTACTGGCATGAACCGCCACTCCTGGCTGGATCTCCCTTTTGAGGGCTGAATGATATTTCATTGTATGTAATATTATTTATATTTGTTTATAGACAGACACTTAGGTGGCTTCCCTGTCCTTGCTATTGTGCATAATGCTATAGTGACCATGGGAGTGCAGATGTCTTTGTGAAGCGGTGGTTCCATTTCCTTTGGGCATATGCCCAGAAGAGGGGCTGTTGATTCATATGGTCATTCTGTTTTTAATTTCTTTAGGAACCTTCATACTGTTTTCCACAATGTCTGTCCTAATCTGCATTCCCACCGAAGGGTCTGCAAGGTTTCCCTGTTCTCTTCACCCTCAACAACATTTGTTATCTCTTGCCTAGCAGCCATCCTAACAGGCATGAGGTGACATCTCATAGTGGTTCTGATTTGCATTTCTCTGATGATTGATGATGCTGGGCATCTTTTCCATATACCTGTCAGCCCTTTTTACGTCTTTTGTGGAGAAATATCTATTCGAGACCTTTGCCTATTTTAAAAATCAGATTGTTACTGTTGAGTTGTATGAATTCTTTATACATTTTGAATACTGACCCTTTATCAGATACATGGTTTGCAAATATTTTTCCCAATTCATACGTTTCAGCTTCATTTTGCTGATTGTTTCCTTTGCTGTGCAGAAGCTTTTTAGTTGGATGTAGTCCCATTGATGAATTTTTGCTTTTGTGACCTGAGCTTTTGGAGTGATACCCAAAAAATTCATTGTCACGGCTAGTGTTAAGGAGCTTTGTTCTTATGATCTCTTCCAGGAGTTTTATGGTTTCAGGCCTCATGTTTAGGTCTTTTATCTATTTTTCGTTGATTTTTTGTGTGTGGTATAAGATAAGGGTCCACTTCTACTCTTTTGTACGTGGAAAACCTGTTTTCCCAGCACCCTTTGTTGGGAAGACTCTCCTTTTTCCATTGTGTCTTCTTAATGCTCTTGTCAAAAATTAGTTGACTGTATAGGACCATCTTCTCTTACATTTTCTTTTTTAAGGAATATTGAGAGAGAAATAGAAATAATTGAATGCATAGAAGTAAACTTAGAAAGCATTTAACATCTGTTGATGTTGTCAGTGGATACTGGGTTGGGCAGAGGAATTAGGCTATTGCAGCTTGCTTATAATCCAGCCGTGTGGCTTGATCATGTTGAGCACGTAGGCATTAATGAGGGAGCAAGGAGGCTGTTTATGTGCTAACTTGGACAAAAGAAGAAAATATTTGTTGTCCAAGCTTTCCATCTGCCTCCTCCCAGTCTTCTGGTTCCATGAGCGGCAAAGTTTATCCATCTGCGCACTTTCCTTCCTGGGAGGGCAAGGCTGTTGTCAGGGCAGTGTTTCTGACGTCTTGTATGTGACCTGACTCCACGGGGTCCCTGGCAAGCTCCACTTTAAGAAGAGTTAAATGGATCGAGTTGAGTCTTCAAGCATTGTTTATGGGGAGATGATCTCTCCTCCTCCCCAGCTCTCTCACTGCTGGGGTCCCCTGCCCCCAGCCTTTTGCTGCTCTCGCTTATCAGAGATCAGCCCTGGTCCATTTCTTCAGGGCTTCTTAATCAGAAGTGGAGAGATAGCTTGCTTTGGCTTTTTTTCTTCTCAGAACTTCTCATGGAGGAGTCTTACTTTTTATTGATGCAATGGCTTTGTCTTACTTAGGAGGTAACACACTCCAGGAATCAAGCCACGCCTGGCTAATTTTTTGGTTTACTGTAGAGATGAGGTCTCCTCAAGTTGCCCAGGCTGGTCTTGAACCCTTGGGCTCAGACAATCCTCTTACCTTGGCCTCCCAAAGTGCTAGGGTGACAGGTGTGAGCCACTGCACCTGGCCTGGATTCCTTTATTCATGACTGATGCTTCCTCTCCCTTTCTTACCTCTTCTGTTGGTATGATCACAAACAGGACTTTAAGGAAGAACCTTTGTAAAAGAGTCTTTTGATACGGTAAGTTTTGGGAAGCAATTTTACTGCAGTGAAATCAGACTAAGCAGTATGTTAAGCTGTGGGACATTTTTAGTTCTTCAAGGAGGACAGCCCTGGGGAGATTGTCAACTTTTTAGTGGAAAAAAATAGCATGTGTAAGATTGGATAATTATAAAAGAAGATGTGACACTTGATCTTTAGCCATGACCATTTATTCATTCATTCATGTATTTGTTTGTTTGTTTATTGAGGCAAGGTCTTATTATGTTGCCCAGGCTGGTCTCGAACTCCTGGGCTCAAGCAATCCTTATCTTGGCCTCCCAAAGTGCTGGGATTACAGGTGTGAGTCACCCTGCCTGGCCTGAGAAATATATTTGCCTCTATTGAGGACTTTATTGAGATGTTTTTATTACTTGATTTTTTTTTTTTTTTTTTTTTGAGTCAGAGTTCCACTCTGCTACCCAGGCTGGAGTGTTGTGGCATGATCATGGCTACTGTAGCCTTGACCTGCTGGGCTCAGGCGATCCTTCCACCCAGCCTTCCAAATAGTTGGACCTACAGGTGCATGCCACCCCAGCTGGCTAATTTTTTAATTTAGTGTAGAGATGAGGTCTTACCAAGTTGCCCAGTCTCAAACCCCTTGGCTCAGATAGTCCTCTCGCCTCTGCCTCCCAAAGTGCTGACATTGCAGGCGTGAGTCACTGCTCTTGGCTTCCCTGCATCTGTTTTATTATGGCACTAATCCCATTCCTGAGGGCTCCACCTTCACGATCTAATCCCCTCGCAAGGGCCCCACCTCCTAACCCCTTTGCTTTTGGAGTAAGGGTTTTAACATGAATTTTGGGGGGACACAAATACTCAGTTTATAGTAGGCACCAGAGCTGGGAACCTTCTACCTTTAAGATTCTTTTGCCTCCTCAGGTTGCTGTCAACAGGAATGGCCAGGCTTGCGAAATGTCTCTGGAATCTCCTTTCTGTTTTCTGTCCCCAGGTGTCTTTGCTTTTTCTCACCCTGGTGCTGGCAAAGCCTGCTGATGGGTCATTCTGTCTCTGGGTTTTCTTTTCTACAAGCTAACCTCCAAATGTTTCCCTAGAATAAAAAGGTACATAACTGAAAGCACTTATCACCATTCATGGGCACTTTAATGTGAATCTCATGGAACTCTTACTTCAAACTGGCTGTAATGTAAAGTCTAAACTCCTTTGCATAAATACCTTTGCATAAATGTATATTGGAAAGAGTTAAGGAATAATGATTCTTCATTCTGTTGGGGATATTGATTCAGGAAGAAAAAATATATATACATAGATATATAGAGAAATACTTGTGTCCTTTGCCTCTGTGGTATGGTTTGGATTATAAAAGAAGCTAAAATGTGAATGGATAATTTCATGTCGCAGAAATGAATGAGAGTATTGTCTGTTTAAGGATCTTTCAGTTTAGAGTTTTAAAATCTTGATTGCTTATAATAAATAGCTCTTGGTGGGGACTTTACAGTGGATAAATGTGTGAATAAGTGCCTGTGTCTCTCGTTCAGTTCTTATGGCGGCCGTGTGAAATAGGTAGTACAACCGTATCCTTTTGTTTTGCAAGTGGGGACATGGGATCTCCGAAGAGTTGAACAACTTACTTGTCCAGGGTAACATGGACACCATATGATGGTTTGGTTCTTATGACCAAGCTTTGTTCTTAGGACCAAGCCTTCCAACTTCACAGCGTGGAGCCATGAAATTCAGTTCTATCCTATATGTATGTGACTTCTGTGGACAGGCTCTGTGCCTTGAAATCAGTAGTTTGTGTAAGCATTTTGTATATAATATTAGCCTGTTGGTTATTATTGTTGTTTGTCTTTCTCAAATTTCAAAGACTCTTATTATCTTTTCTCATGCTGTAAAAATGGTAGAGGCCTTAGTAGAAAACACAACAATAAATAAAGTATAAAAAGGTAATTTTTTTTTTGAGTTGGAGTCTCACTCTGTTGCCCAGACTGGAGTACAGTGGCATGCTCACGGCCACTGCAGCCTCGACCTGCTGGACTCAGGCAGTCCTTCCATCTCAGCCTTCCAAGTAACTGAGTCACAGGCGTGTGCCACCATGCCCAGTTCATTTTTTTGATTTATTGTAGAGATAAGGTCTCATCATGTTGCCAAGGCTGATCTCGAACCTGTGGGCTCAGGCAAACCTCTCACCTCCACCTCCCAAAGTGCTGGGATTACAGGCGTGAACCACCGTGCCTGGCAAAAAGTAGTTTTTAAAAAGTCCTAAAATCCTACCATTTTGATAGGTGTTACTTTTTATTGTCTTTTTTTTTTTTTTTTTTTTTTTTTGTCGGGGGCGCCCGGTGGTGCCCAGCCTGGAGGGCAGGGGCCATATAATAGCACACCAGAGCCTCACCCTCCTGGGCTCAGGCGATTCTTCTACCTCATCCTCCAGAGTACAGATGTGCACCATTATGTCCAACTAATTTATTTCACTAATGTTATTTGATTTTTAAATATGAGGTCTGGCTATGTTGCTTAGGCTGGTCTTGCACTCCTGACCTTAAACAATCCTCTCATCTCAACCTCCCAAAATGTTGGGATGACAGGCATGATAACTCAAAGAAAAAATAAAAAATTCTTTTTTGTTTTTGAGTTGGAGTCTCACTCTGTCACCCAGGCTGGAGTGCAGGGGCACATTCATGGCTACTGTAGCTTCTACCTGCTGAGCTTAGGAGATCCTTCTGCCTCAGCCTTGCTGGAACAACAGGCATGTACCACCACCACGCCCAGCTAATTTTTCTTGATTTATTGTAGAGACGAGGTCTCACCAAGTTGCCCAGGCTGGTCTTGAACCCGTGGGCTCAGGCAATCCTCTCACCTCGGCCTCCCAAAGTGCTAGGATTATAGGCGTGAGCCACTGTGCCTGACCAAAAAATAAAAAATCCTTATAGATGCTCACCTCTGACCTGATTTCATGTGTGTCCTGGGGGTATTTGGATTCTATGCTTGATATCATCTTAAATGAAAAGATGACATAGAGAAGATCATTCTCACGTCGATGAATCCTATGCTGTGCAGAGGCTAGGCATTTAGTGATAAAATTAAGTTCTTCATTTCTGTGCTCCTTAAATATTTGTTTGAACTTGTGATTATTTTCAAAGGAACCTATTTGTAAGTTAATTTATTTATTTTTGAGACAGTGTTTCGCTCTGTTATCCACGCTGGGGTACAATGGTGTGATCATAGCTCACTGCAGCTTCAAACTCCTGGGCTCAAGTAATCCTTCTGCCTCAGTTTCCTGAGTAGCTGGGACTATAGGTGTGCACCACCATGCCCAACTAATTTTTTTTTTAAAGAGATAAGGGCTCAATGTGTTGCCCAGGCTGGTCATGAACTCTTGGCCTCAAGTGATCCTCTTGCCTCAGCCTCTCAAAGCATTGGTATTACAGGCATGAGTCACTGTGCTTAGCCTCAAAGGAACTTGCAGTGAAGTCAAGTGCATGGGATTTGGAGTCTGACAAATCTCAGTTTCAGCCCTGGCTTCATTGTGTCCTGGTTGTATGGCCTTGATCATGTGTCTCAGTTAATATCTACCTGACGGGGTAGGGTTGAAGACCCAGTGGGGTCATATCCCTGCCAAGGGAGTTGTGGTTGTTATGAATAGTAGTCCTGGCAAGACGTGGTGGCTCAAACCCTTCATTTCAGCACTTTGGGAGGTGGAGGTAAGAGGACTGTCTGAGCCCTGGAGTTTGAGACCAGTCTGGGCAACATGGCGAGACCTTGTCTCTACAATAAATCCAAAAATTAACTGGGTGTGGTAGCATGGGCCTGTACTTCCAGCTACTTGGAAGGTTGAAATGGAAAGATTGCCTGAGCCCAGCAGGACAAGGCTGTGGTGGCCTTGAGTGTGCCACTGCACTCCAGCCTGGGTGACAGAGTGAGACTCTGACTCAAAAAAAAACCAGTAGTATTATATTAAAATACTACTTTTCAACCTTTGATTGTTTCAATTTACGATGGATTTATTGGGACACAAGTCAAGACACATCTGTAATGATGGTGCTTTATTTGTGGTTGGCGGTAGTTTGTTTCCAAATAAAGTGGCGATCTGAACTTCAGTGATGACAATATTTCCTTGGGACTGCATAGAACTTTCATGTTGTGAGTGGTCCAGCTGTTGGCACAGTGGTAGGGGGTTGACATGTCGTATTTTGGGACTTCTTGGCTTCTGCTTCATGGCACACAGGTAGCAGAGAACCGAGGTTCTGGCTGTAGCTGGGTGCATACCAGACGCGTGAATACCGTGCTAATTACCATCCCGCCTTGGGTAGTCGCAGACTTGTAGCTTTAGGCACCGTGAAAGACCTAGCTTTTCAGGCTGGCAAAAGAATGATGACTATTTTTAGTTCAATTTCTGCACTTTAAAAAAAAAGTACGACTTGCTACTCCTGGATGGTTTTATGTATTTTAATTAATGTTATCTTATTGCATTTGTGCCCTGAGGCAGGTTTAGTGAGAGATGTAATTTCAGAAGGCTGATGAAATTAGAGAGGTCTGACTAGGAAGACTCTGTTATTCATAGTTGTGGTTATAAAATATTTCGGGTACAGCAACGTAACACATTCTTGTGCTGTAAACAGACAGATAGTGTTCTGAATCCATTTGTCTGAGTCTTGTGAGTGGCTACACATGAGTGTAATAGCTCTGGTTTGGGGTGATTTTGATGTTGTTTTGGTGTTAAACATGACTTTACATTTTTCTTTTGGAATCTCATCATGCAGTGATATGTAAGGAAATGAGAGTGAGTCTGTAAACCAAACACAAGACCCCTCAGCTTTATGACTTTACCGTCAGACTTTACACATTCTTGATTGAATTGGCATGAGGTACACGACAAGGTAGAAATCAGCTTGATTTGGGTCTAAATGAGTGGCCAGCTGTAGGGCATAGAAAATCTATTTTAAATCACTTGCCAGAGCCGAATGCAATTAAAGTGTTGCAATAAGGTGAAAGGCAATTCTCTGAGAGTGCAAATAGTATTTTGAGTGAGGTTTGATATCAGACATAGTCAATCAAGAAGAAAAGCTGTAATAAACTATTTATAATGATAAAAAGCAGAGCAGAGTTTCTCTTAAATGGGAGTTAAGAATTAGCATATAAGATGTCCTAAAGGCTGGGCATGGTGGCTTACCCCTGTAATCCCAGAACTTTGAATGGCTGAGGCAAGAGGATTGCCTGAGCTCAGGAGTTTGAGATCAGCCTGGGCAACATGGCGAGACCTTGTCTCTACAAAAAAATTGAAAAATGAGCCAGGCATAGTGGCGCATGCCTGTAATCCCAGCTACTCGAGAGACTGAGGCAGGAGGATCTGCTGAGTCTGGAAGGTTGAGGCTGGGGTGAGCGGTGATCATGCCACTGGATGACAGAGTGAGACTATGACTCCAAAAAAAAAAAAAAAATCATGAGGTTACTGAACAGTAATTATACAGTAACTTCCCTACCTTAAACGTTAGGGCCCTGAAACCGTCTTGGCAGTAGAACTTGGGGTTGTGAAATTTGAAATCTTAGGGGGAAGGTAAGAGGGTATCAAGGTAATAAGTGGACTTTATGACTTTGTACACATTCTTTTCTATTTTGTTTTTTGGCAACAGGGTCTCACTCTGTCACCCATGCTGGAGTATAGTGGTATGATCTTAGTTACTGCAGCCTCGACCTTCTGGGCTTAGGTGATCCTCCTGCCTCAGCCTCTCAAGTAGTTGGGACTGCAGGTGTGTACCACCACACCCAGCTAATGTTTTTATTTTAATTTCTTGTAGAGATGAAGTCTCATTATATCGTCCAGGCTGGTCTTGAATTCCTGGCCTCAAGTGATGCTCTAGCCTCAGCCTCCCAAAGTGTTGGGATTACAGGCATGGGCCACCACGCCTGGCCTGTGCACATTATTTTTAAAATTCTCTAAGA
The DNA here is from genome assembly GCA_963574415.1 of Tarsius wallacei. NCBI lineage: Eukaryota > Metazoa > Chordata > Mammalia > Primates > Tarsiidae > Tarsius > Tarsius wallacei. The sequence goes on from CAUYQG010003223.1 coordinate 36,822, forward strand.
TCAACAGCAAAGTGCACTTTAGAAACCTCAGATATAGTTTCATTGTAATGTATTAATTTGCTTTGTGACAGATAATGACCATATTAAGATGCTTTTGAAAACTGGGCACAGTGGCTGGTGCCTGTAATCCCAGCTACTTTGGGAGGCTGAAGTGGGAGGATCACTTGAGGCCAGGAGTTAGAGACCAGCCTGGGCAACATAGCAAGGGATGGATGGAGATGCTTTTGTTTTACCCAAGGAGTCAGTCATTATCCAAATAATCCCTTCCATTCCTTCCATCCTCCCTCCCTGTGTTTCCATTCAATCATTTCCCATTTTGTGCCAGATACTATGTTAGGTGTCAGGGATGCAAGAAAACTCGGTCCCGGTCCCCCTGCCCTCAGTGACGTGACATTCTAGAGGAGGGAGATAGTGTCACTTGTTGGGTTCTCCAGAAGCAGACGTGGAGGTGGCCTTTGGGAAGCAGGGTGTCTGTTTGGGATCAGTACCTGTGAATGGAGGTAGGTGGAGGCAAGGTTGAGCAGAGAAAGCCCTTGAGCCATGATGCAGGTTTGACAAAGCCTCTGCCACCTGCCAGAGAGCTCTTTGCTGAGACTCGCAGGTCAGAGTGTCCCACACTCTGACAGGTATATGCCAGGTATGGGCTGCCCTGGGAAGGGTGCTGCCTCAGGCAAATGAGACTGTCCCTGGAAGACCGTCCCTGGAGGCTGTCCCTAGAGGCTGTCTACCTCAAATTTCACAACCTCAAGTTCTACCACCAAGACGGTTTCAGGGCCCTAACGTTTAAGGTAGGGAAGTTACTATATAATTACTGTTCAGTAGCCTTACGATTTTTTTTTTGGAGTCATAGTCTCACTCTGCAACTGCTTGGCCAGTTCTTCCTTGAATGGGAGACCTGGCAATACATTCTCAGGTTGCCACAGTAAGTACTTAGAGTTCCTGATGGTGTCACTTAATGGAGAACAATAAAACTGGCTGAGGGGGCAGGGAGGCAGGAGAATGCCTTCTAGAAATATTGGAACAGAGATCTGAGGGAATGGAGGGCCCTGGGGAAGAGAGTCCAGGCCCAGGGAAGAACTGGAACAAAGACCTTGGGAGAAGCTGGCCTGATGTGTCCTGGGATGACCAGGGGGCCAGCGTGCACACTCGGGGACAGCATGGGGTGTGTGTGTGTGTGTGTGTGTGTGTGTGTGTGTGTGTGTGTGTGTGTGTGTGGTGGAGGGGGGTGTCTCTGGCTATTGTAAGGAGTTCGCTTTTTACCCTGTATGAGGTGGTGTGCTTGTTTTGGTTGCTGTAACAAAGCACTACAAGCAAGATGAAGCAGCAGCATGGATTGTTTTATAGTTCTGGAGGGAGATGCATGTCCTGCCTCAGGCTGTGGGGAGACTTGGTTCCTTCTGAGGCTGAGATGCATCTGTTCCATCCTTCTGGCCTTTGGTGGTCTGCTGGCAACACGTGGCATTCTGTGGCTTCGAGAGCTCTGCCTTCATCTTCACGCGGTATGCTCCCTAGGTGTGTATCTCTGCGTCCAAATTTGCCCCTTTGATAAGGACGCCAGTCATACTGGATGAGGGGCCATCTAAATGACCTCATCTTAACTCGTTGCATCTGCAATGAGGCTGTTTCCAAATAAGGTCACATTTTGTGGTCCTAGGGGTCAGGAGTTCAATATATGAATTTTTGAGGGATACAGTTCAACCCACAACAGGTGGGAAGCCATTAGTGGATTTTGAGCAGAGGGAGAATATGATCTGACTTTGGTTTTAAGAAGGATTACTGTTTTGTGGAGAAAAGAATGAAAGGAAGATTTTTCATCGAAAAATCACCTATTGGGTACACTGCATACAGGGAGGAGTGGTGGATACACTTAAAGCCAAACTTCTTCACCACTACACAGTACAACCATGTAACCCAAAACTATGTGTATCCCCTAAAGCTATTGAAATAAAATACTGAAAAACAAAAAAGAATGAAAGGAAGGAGCAGAGCCAACGTAAAAAGACAGACCAGACATGGCGGCTGCTGGTTCCAGTGCTAAAGGTGAAGGTGGTGAGTGGACAGATGCTAGACACAGGGTAGAGCTGATAGGATTTAAATTAGATAGATAGATAGGCAGACAGACTAACAGATAGACAGACAGACAAGGGTGGCTCCTGACCCACTGGAAGAATGGAGTTGTCATTTACTGAGATGGGCAAAATGCTGGGAGAAGCCAGTTTGGGGGTAACATTAGGAATTTGATTTGGGACTTAAGTTTATGATGCCTCTTAGACATTCATATGGAGATATTGAATAGGCAGTTGGATATGTGAGAGATTCTGAAATCTAGAGGTCGAAGATGTTTTGGCTAGAGATGGAATTTGGACTTCATGAGAATGTAGGAGGTATCCGAAGCCATGAGATTGATTGAGGTCCCTAAGGTAGAGAGTGTAGACAGATAAGAGTCTAGGCACTGAGCCTAGTGGCACTCCTGAGTCTAGGCAGGGGGGAGATGAGAAGAGACAGCAAAAAGACCTGAGGAGGGATCAGTGAGGTGGGAAGACAACCCAAAGCAAGAGAGGTCTTAGAAGGCGGGTAATAAATGTTTCAAGATGAGCAACCAACCAGTAGGATAAGGGTTCAGACTGACTGTTGGCTTTGGCACCATGCAGGTCACTGGTGACCTTGTCAAGCAGTTTTGATAGAATGATGGGAATGAATGCCTAACTGGAGTGAACTCAGTGGGAAGAGAGAAATAGAGACTGTAAATATAACAGCTCTTGTTGCAACACGTGGCATTCTGTGGCTTCGAGAGCTGGCAAAATGTTTCCCTTTGAGGACCTTTTTTTTTTAATCTAGGGAAACAACAACACTTGTTTTGACTCCGCTTGCTGGGGGTGTGGTCAGGCCATGTCCATCCCTGAGATGCAGAGTCACTAGGATGCTGAAGATGGAAACGCCTTTGGGAAACCTTTATCCAGCCTCCTTGGGGTGGAGGTCAGTACTTCTCGGGCTCCCGTTTTCTGTTATAAGGTGATATATCTCTAACTCTGCCCAGTAATGGTCACTTCATGCTGAAGTGTGTTGTGCTACCCCCTTGCAAACATGTTTTAGCTCCTTTTCTCCTGCCAGAGGAATGTGGTGTATTCCAGCAGCATAGAACATCCTGAATTCCTAAGGGGTGAGTGGGTGGTGTTAGGATGATCCAGGATTAGTCATGAAGTTATAGGGAAGAAATTTCTAACCTAAATGGATAGTTATATGGAATTCACATGCATGAATAAAGAAAATGAAGGAATAATTAGCTCTCAGGATAATATACATCCAAAACAATTGTAGCTGCATTTCAACTCCCTCCTTCATGTACCTTAAAATTAAGAGTTATGAGCAAAGTATGATGAACAGCCTCAAATTTCCTCTCATTACCAAGCTAAGGGGGACAGAAGGCCTCCAAAGGCAACTGGAAGAGTGGAATGAAACAAAGCACCCTTGAGTTGCAGCTTCCCCTGCGCCTCCCTCCACTGGCTCCATTTAGAAAAAGCTTTCTATGCTGGGTATGGTGATACATGCCTGTAATCCCAGCACTTTGGGAGGCTGAGGCAGGAGGACTGCCTGGGTACAGGAGTTTGAGACCAGCCTGGGCAACATAGAGAGACCTTGTCTCTCCAAAAAATAAAAAAGTTGAACTGGCACGGTGGTGCCCGCCTGTAGTCCCTGCTATTCGGGAGGCTGAAATGGGAGAATTGTCTGAGCCCAGAAGGTCAAGGCTGTGGTGAGCTGTGCTTATGCCACTGCACTCCAGTCTGGGTGACAGAGTGAGACCCTGACTCAAAAAAAAAAAAAAAAGAAAGAAAAGAAAAGAAAAAGCTTTCTATGCTTGCAGTAATTGAATGTGGTTGAAGATGTGAACTTAAGCTTTCAGGGAGACCTGTACACTTTTACAATCAAAGGAGATACTAAATGTTGAGTTTCTACAAAGCTATATTAAATCTGAAAGAAAAAATGTTATTGTAATAGAATTAAACTTGACCACTGATGTCCTTCAACTATTGAAGAGGGCATCTATTCTGTTAACACAACAGATTCATCTGACCGCATGTGATTGTTTTTTGTGAGATGAAAGAGAATTTCTTCTTCCTTTTAAAAAAAATTTTATTAAAATACTGAGTTTATTTCACATGTATATTTTTGTCTCCCAACATTTCCATGTCTGACCACCGTTACTACTATGTCCTGTCATAACATTCCACACATACTTAAAACCAAGCAAAGGGCAACATTCCATCTTTAAAAACTAAACAGGCATTTTGGACAACACATTCCTGGCGATGGAACCTGGACAACATTTATCAACATGGTAGGGAAGGTTCTCATTCTGCATTATAAAAAGGACAGCTGGATATCACCTGTTATAGAAATGAAATGAGATGGAAAATTATAGCAAGCTGTTTATACTGTTTTCTTTTCTTTTCTTTTCTTTTTTTTTTTTGAGCCAGAGTCTCACTCTGTCGTCCAGGCTCATCATAGCCACTATAGCCTCTACCTGTTGAGCTCAGGTGATCCTTCCACATCAGCCTTCCAAGTAGTTGCGCGCCACCATGCCCTGCTAGTTTCTTTTTTATTTTTTATTGTAGAGGTGAGGTCTCACCAAATTGCCCAGGCTCATCTCAAATCTGTGGGCTCAGGCAATCCTCTCACCTTGGCCTCCCAAAGTGCTGGGATTATAGGCGTGAGCCCTTGTGCCTGGCCTAAACTATTTTCTTAAAGAGACTTCCTTCACTGCCAGAGATCTTGAATGACCTCCTGGTCAGTCATCCGGAAATAATTCTTCACGTAATTGATGAACTTGTCTCCACCTTGGGAAGAGAACCACCTTTTTCTATACTTGCTTGCATTTTTGCCTTAATGTTTTCTACAGAACTAGGTCCTCTTGATGTTTTAGGAGTTTTCTTCTTCTTCTTTTTTCTTTGTTGAAGGATTCTTGACCTTTTGATCGTGGTGTTGATGGTTTTGAGTCTTTTCCATTATGATTTGATTTTTATGCATTTTTTGGTTGGAGCATCTCATATAGATTTCTTCACTGGATCTTTTTCTTCAGTTTCCTCATCGTCAAAATCATCATCAGCATCATCTTCAGTGGCAGCAAGCTTTGCTTTTTTCCGTGGAACCTTGCCACCAGCTCCTCATTTTCCTCCACAGCTACTAAGTGCTGCCTGCTAACAGGCACAGGCCCTGAGCCACACTTCAGCCGTAAGACCTCGTGTGGTCAAAACCCTCAAGGGAAACCTTGTTGGCTGCACAGACATTTTCAGTGTTGCCACCGTTATTTTTCTTGGGCTGCCTACATCATTCATTGCCCCTGCATCAACAACATGCAGTTCATTCTTTGCACCAGCCCCTACACTGACCTTCTTAAAGGTGACTGATGTTCATTTCCATCATTATCCACCTTAAAGTGATCATCTTTGTCAGCCTGCTAGTTCACAACTGAAAAAATAGTTCTGGGGCCTCAGGGGGCTCATGTCTGTGTCCATCGAATCTGCCATGGGGTAGAGGTGCTGGAGAGAAGGTAGGCGGATGAGCGGAGCATTAGATGTAATACAAGGGAGGCTATTTCTAATAGTGTCCTTGAGGGTAATTCTGGTTCTCTGTAGGATTTATGTATACGTCACTCCCTTGTAAATGATCAAGGCAGCATGATCAGGAGACCCTGGAGTAGGTGGTGGTAGTGAGGGGGGGGGGGGCATCTGGTCTATTGGAATAAAAGGGTGAAAAGCCAAAATGGAGTAAGTTTAGTCAGAGTGGCAGCTATTTTAACATTGCTTAGCTTTGTGCAACTCACTTCAACCCACCTTATAATCATTACACAAGAAACAAAACCGGTTTCCAGGAGGTAGTTACTGATAATTGTATTGTAACCCCCCAAGCATGCTTTGTACTAATTACTCTTTAATCTGAAGTATTTGTCTTCTGGTCATAAAGGGCCATGCTGACCTAAATGTATGGTGATCAGCCCTTTGTGACCAAGGTGACACAGACCACCACCTATCACCATGGCGACAGCCCCTGTGTTATCTCACCCAAGAACACTTACTGACTCTTCCTAAAAGGAAAGTTTTAGGCTGGGCTCAGTGGCTCTGCCTGTAATCCCGCGCTTTGGGAGGCTGAGGTGAGTGGATTGCTTGAGCCCGCGGGTTCGAGACCTGCCTGGGCAACTTGGCGAGACCTCATCCCTACAATAAATCAAAAATTAGCCAGGTGTGATAGCGCGTGCCTGTAGTTCCAGCTACGTGGAAGGCTGAGGCGGAAGGATCGTCGGAGCCCAGCAGGTCGAGGCTGCGGTGGCCGGGAGCGGCCACTGCACTCCAGTCTGGG
>CAUYQG010003228.1:0-12613 GCA_963574415.1 Tarsius wallacei
CCACTTAATGTCTGTCTGGAACCTGATAGTGTGGAACTGACAGAGCTGGGCTGCGATCTGTGGGAGTGGGCTTCAGAACCAAAGAAACAGGGCAAGATACTCCCTCTGGCCCTTCAGAAATTTAAAGGAAGCTAAGCTGAAGTAAGTGGACAGGGAAGAGGCGCCCAGCTCCTTCCTGTCATCAGCCATTTCGGGCTGCCAGAAGTTTTGCTGCCCCGTGTCTGAAGGCAGAAGTAGGCAAAGGGGTAAGTAGACTGGGAGCAGAAGTACTGGGTGAAGGGGCCCTTGGTAGGATTTTCCAGGACAGACCCCAGCTGTTCATCTGGCCCTGTGGCCCCCACACTCACCCTGGCCTTGAAGGCCATGAGCTTGAGGACCATCTCCAGAGTGAAGATGATGGTGAAGGCTACGTTGAGGATGTCTGAGATGTAGTTCATCTCCTCCGACTGGTTGTAATGCTGTAGAGGGACACGGGCGAGGAGGGCCAGGCTTGCCACCCTCCAACTCAGCAGATTGTGTTCCCAAAGACTCCTCCTCTTCTTGGGCACCCCCAACCCTTCCTTGGGCCCCCCACCCACCTTATTTTAGCTCAGAAAACTGGGAGCTAGATCTTGCAATCCCCTGAATTCCACCAAATCTTATGGATAACCCCCACACCACCACCACAAAAGAGGTAATGCAAGGAGCGAGGGGCTCCAGTCCAAGTCCTGTGCAGTGCATTCATTTACACACAGGGCTGCAAGGCCAGGGCTCATTGACATGTCAGTTCTGGGATGATCAGGACAGGTGGTCCCCTGGGCAGGGCTCTGTGGCAGGTTCTACCTAGGCTTCTGGGCACAGGACTGGGAGAGAAGACACCTGGGCTCCACAGTTGGTATTATCTCGGGCCACTGGTGGGAAACTGAGCCCACCAAGTTTACCATATCTGCATGTTGCCCATTGTGATTGTGACTCAGTTAAAAGCAATAACCTTGGCCCCCTTGACCCATCATTATGATCCTGCTTAAATCTATTTCCTTGTACATTTTCACAGGAACCTCTTTTTTTTTTTTGAAAGGTGATGAAAATTCCACCTCTCCCACAAAACCTTCCCAGGTAGTTCAGAAGGATGTGATGGCTGTCCCTGCCCCGCCCTTTCTTGGCAGGATGGCCCAATTCTGCTGCCTGACCTGGCCCCAGACACAAGCCATTGCTCACGATTGTCTGTGCAATCTGGATCTGTTGGCTCAGCGATTCTCTTTCCATACCCTCATGACCTGGCAATGCTGGTGTGTGTCTTGGACTCCTAGGGCCAGGGAGTCTAGCTTTAAAATTCTATTTATACAGGGCTTAAGGTATCACATGCTTCATTAACCCTTGATACTGATGCTGCTGATTATGATATCATCTCTAAAGGGTGCTCAGCTCCTAAGAGAGACACCTGTTCTGGGAATACTAAGCCCATTTTTCTTAGGACCAGAGCCAAGAGTCTAGCCAACTCCACCATCCAGATTTTCAACAGCAGAAGAAAAACAAAGAGAGCACTTTCTACCGCCACCCCTTCTGTGGTAGCCATCCCCTGTTTGCAGAATGACCACACTCTTTGTAATTATCTCGAATTTTTTTGGGTATTATGCGTGAATTATCTCCTTTATAAGCTTTAAGTGCCTGGTGACATGGCCTGGGTCCAGTTCACTTCTGTACCCTGGGCAGCACAGCACCTTACCGCACAATGCACCAGAAATGTCTGCTGGCGAAATCAGGGAATCCTGCCCTACTCAGGGCCCAGACCCCAGGCCCCAGTCTGAGCAGACACTTGTCTCTCAGGGGGCCCTTACCTGCATGCCCAGGCAGATGGTGTTGAGCATGATGAGGGCAAACATCAGGTACTCAAAGTAGGAGGAGGTGACGATGTACCACACCTGGTACTGGTATGGGTTTTTGGGGATGTAGCACCTCAGCGGGCGGGCCTTCAGGGCATACTGCACACATTGACGCTGTGGCACGACACAACAGGGCAGGTCAACACCAAGAGGCCCCTCCCTCCCTCTCCACGCTCACATCCATGGGCTTGAGGGACCCACGCATTCTGGGTAAGCTGTGGCCAGGAGCTTGTGGCTAAGGGACTCTAGGCACTGTTAAGGATAAGAATGCCCCAGGGCCCTTCAGTTCCATTCCAACCAGAGCTCTGGACTAGCGCAGGGCTCTGAAGAGCTTCCTTTCTCTGGGCATCAAGGGAGGTCCATGAGAAGACCCTCCACGCCAACAACTTGCATTGCTCTGGGTTGGAGATGGGATGGGGTGCATGGAGACTGGGGCTTGGCATCGATGGCAGGTTCCGGGGCCACCCCCAGGACATATTTTGCTGGCTAGACCTACGGTCTGTTAGGGCTCTGCCCTCTATCTCTAGCAGGCGGCCCAGCACCTGGTTCTTGTCCAGCTCACAGTTCTTGTACTCGGTCTCCCCCTGCTCCTGGAAGGTGACGATGACGAAGCCCACGAAGATGTTCATCATGAAGAAGGCAATGAGGATGATATAGATGATGAAGAAGATGGCCATCTCCACGCGGTTGTTGTAGACTGGGCCCATATTCTCCTCGTGGGTGTCTATGGCCTTGTACAACAGCCTTGGGGTGGGCAGAGAAGATGGGACGGGCTGGGTTTGGGATGAGGCGGAGAGGCAGGCCAGGGAGAGTGGGCTTTATCCCACTGGCTGGAGGAGCCAAGGGAGCTTTTTGAATAGTCAAGTGATGGCACTGAATTTAGAACTGGGCCAGGAAAGGCTGGAACTGAACCCGAAATGACCCTGCCTTTCCACAGGGTACCCCATCTATCCTTTGTCAATCACAACCACAGGGTCCCCTGTGGGTGGAGAGCCTATGGGTGGACTGGGTACATTTTGTCAGAGCCTTCTGATCAGGCTTACTTTTTAGCGTCCGGCCAACACACCATGAAACCACCAGAGAGTGGGTGGGGTTTCTTGGGCACCTGCCACAGGGCTGCAGTAGTGCTCTCAGGGCTGCAGAAGGGCCATCTGGCTATTTGGTCTTACCCTGACCATGTCCACATGGGACCCAGCCTCTCTGCCAACTCACTTCGGCCATCCTTCGAAGGTGGAGACCGTGAAGAGGGACATCATGGCTGATAACACATTGTCGAAGTGGAAGTCGTTGTGTATCCATTCACGGTGATGCAACTCTATCTGCGTGGGGTCCCCATCCTTGTACACATAGTAGTAGCCCCTAATGTGGGGAGGCCCAGTCACTCCACAGAGCACGGCTGGGTTGCTGCCACCTGGGGCCCAGGGCAGTGAGTGTGCAGGAGAAAGGAAGGTCCAGATCTGGGACCAGAGGGGACCCTGCCGGGCCAGCCCAAGAAAAAAGGCTTCTATGAACATCTCTCCTGGGCCTAATGACTCAGGCCCCCAGTTCCCAGCCTGAAGGGCTGCCCATCCCCTGCTCAGTGATGGTCCCACCTCAGCCAACAGAGCACAGTGTACCTGCACTCCTTTTCTGTCATCTTGGATAAGTCAGTGCAGCTGAAGAACTTCCCCTGCATCCAGGAGAAGGAGGAAGGGAGAGAGACGTGTTGTCATGGAAACAGGATAGAAAAGTGGGCTATGGAAGCGGGTGGTGGGAGGAAGGGGGAAGGCAGGGCGTCTGGAAGGAGGAGCCCATCTCCATTTCTTCCTCTCAGAGATATGAACTCACCCTTGGGTCAGGGCCCTAGAGTAGTCTTTTTCCTTTACCATCATCCATTCCCACAGTCTTCCCTCCCCACCTGCTTAGATGCTGCCAAGGCTGAGAATCCAGTGCCTTTGGCAGGCGTTTGCTGAGTATCCCAGGCTGGTGAGGAGATGGAGATGTGAACACAACTTGTCCCCTTGCCCCCTCAGGGAGCTGTGCCTCTGAGCCCCTCACTTTCCTTCTGCTACAGGAGGCCTTCTTCCCAGGCTCTCCATTTTGGAGCAAGGAAGAGGGACTGCCCCCATCCCACCTTCCTCCTCTGGCTGAGAGGGCCGCTGGGGGAACAGGAGCCACAGAGATGGAATCCAGCTGGACTTTGATGACTCAAGTTGTCTCAGAGTCAAGCAGGGGTCCCAGCAAGTCCTACCCAAGGCCTCAGCAGGCGGGCTCTGTGCCTCCCTATAGTGACTTCAGCAGTTTTTCCTTTTATCTGTGTCTCATACTTGCAAAAGACTTCGTTTGAACAAAAAGAGTTGACTGCTAGGTCTGAATGTGGCTAAATGAGGCTTGGAATCCTTGGATTCTGGTCCAGTCCCTACAATGGCCCCGAGAAGAAATATGCCCCTGCCAAGGAAACAGCACAGCTGCCCCTGCCCCACACCCCTCTGACCCCACACAGGTACGTGCTATTCCTACCACAGCCCCTTTTTGTGGTTCTTGGAGCCAAGGCTGAACGTGGGCAAGTGGTACTGGGGGAGAAGCAATGGGTGGACACAGCTGACCCGGGCAGGTTTCTGGGCACTTGATATCAAACACCCAACTTACTATGGGAAACAAAGCCCAACTCTTTGAGATGCTGTGGAATGCACACAGCAAGCTTCCACAGAGCAGGGATGTCAAATGCCAGTTGTAACTGATGTGTTCCTGGGACCTGGTTAGGCAGGAGCTGGGGTCTTTTGGTGAGACTAAAGCACAGAGGGAGTTGGGGTGTTGAAGGACAATCGCTCTGGCCTGGAAGGGACATGGGAGCCAAAGGAGGGGCAGCTTCTCATTCATTCCTTCAGGAAATGTGCCTGGTGGATGTTGTGCGCCAGGCCCTGGGATGGGGCCCAGGCCAAGGGATGAGGCAGACACAGACTCTGTCCTCAGGGAGCTTCTGGGGACCCAGACCTGGCAGAGGAGGAAGCCGGGGGCAGAGGGTGAACAACTCTTGTCTGGTCCAGGAGGAAAAGGTCACATGCAGTTGGCAGAGTGGCCAAATACTGTAAGTATGTCTGCCCCTCCAGGACAGGGACCAACAGTACCCTGTTTCCCAGAAGGTCCTCTGGGAGTTCTACCCTGACTGCTTCCCCTGAAGCCTGTTCCTTGCCCTCAGGCTTATGACTCCCCTCAGCCCTAGCAGAGACCCTGGCCCATGTATGGAAAAATTGCTCCATATATGTTTGTTGAATGAATGAATAATTAATTATAATTAATTAACAATTAATTGTAAGATGATGCCATTGCATATCTAAGACTGATTGAGTTTATGTAATTATGACTTTAAAAACTGATGCTTTGGTGGCAGAAACAGATTGGGTCATGACAGTAGAATCAAGGGTCTTGGTGGTACATTCAGGAATCAGTATCTTTTCTTTTCTTTATTCCTTCCTTTTTTTTGAGTCAGGGTCTCACTCTGTTGCTCAGGCTGGAGTACAGTGGCATGACCATGGCTCACCACAGCCTTGACCTCCTGGGCTCAGGAGATCCTTCCACCTCAGCCTCCCAAGTAGCTGGGACTACAGGCATGCACCACCATGCCCTGCTGGCTCTTTGATTTTTTTGTAGAGATGAGGTCTCACTATGTTGCTCAGACTGGTTTTGAACTCCTGAGCTCAAGCAATCCTCCCACCTCGACTTCCCAAAGTGCTGGGATACCAGGTGTAAGCCACCGCACCTGGCATTCAGGCATCAATTTCTGTGTTCTGCAAATGATCTGAGAGCTAGAGCCATCTGGAAATCAGAGCTCTGTGGGAGGGGACACCCTTGTTGAGCTGATTCCTAGAGAGGAACTGAATAGCTGTGTTCTCCCAGGAAAGTGAGAACAGACTAAGGTTGACTATAGGTGTCAGATGAGGGACTCCCAGCCTCAGAAGCTGGGACATGGATTGATGCCAGACATACCAGCCAGGAACATGTGCCCAGCTGCACAGAAGGAGGTGGGGGAGGGGTGAGGCTGGGCGGGGGTGGGGGTGGGGGCTGTATGTTTTAGATGGGCCTGACAGGATGGGAGGAAACAGACAAAGGATGTAAGGAAAGGTGTGATTGCAAGGCTGTGGGAGGCGGGGCCTTCTTCTCCAGGGAGAAGTCTTGCAAGGGCAGAGAAAGAGCCAATATGTTGGCAGTGGTGGTCAGCAGCGCAGAGGCCAGGGACGGGAGTCACCCAGAAGCATGGAGCTAGACTCGCCATATCTTAACTTCAAAACTCTGCACATTCGACTGAGACAAACTCATTTTGAGTTTAATGTGTTGCTTGTTTATTTAATATTTTAAAACTTTAAGAGATAGTTGCTGTCCAGTTTTCATTTTAGTTTATGGATCTCTTAAAGCTATGAACTATCATTGAAAGATAGCTGCCTTTTAAAAGTTTGATGTAGAAGGCCAGATGTGATGGCTCACACCTGTTATCCCAGCACTTTGGGAGAGCAAGAAGGGAAGATTGCTTGAGGCCAGGAGTTTGAGACCAGCCTGTGGGCTTTGGGCAACATAGCGAGAACTCATCTCTACAAAAAATTTAAAAAAAAAAATAACAGGGCATGGTGGCACATGCCTGTAGTCCCAGCTACTTGGGAGACTGAAGTGGAAGGATTGCCTGAGCCCAGGAGGTTGAGGTTGCAGTAAACTGTGATCGTGCGTGACAGAATGAAACCCTAACTCAATAAATAAATAAAATGAAATAAAATCAAAAAGATGTTTTATGTAGGAGAGTTGTATTGATAGTCCAAAGCATCAGAGTTTTTTTAGAAGATATACATCAAACTAGTTCTTTTCTTGTTTTGTCTGATAGGGTTTTAAATGTATGAAAACAGCTTTAAGAGACCGAGCCTGAATTGTAATTTAATTTTCGACTCAATAGACACAGGACTCTGCTACCACAGTGTTTTAGGCCTATTGGCCGTTCTGATGTTATCTGACGAATGCACAGGGCTGCTTCTGTGGTATCCAAGTTGCTATGTAAATGTCATGATGTCTTTCTGGCTTTCTACAAACTTATGTGTTTGGTCTGGTGAAGACTTACTTTTTAAAATAAAATGTTCTCATATTAAAAAAAAAAAAACCCATGCATTCAAGGGCGTGTTTCCACAATGTGGGACTCCTTGTGCTTAGAGAGTAGAAACGTGGCTGAAGGATTCTTGCCTTGGCTTCAGAGCCAGCACTGGGGCTGGGGAAGCCAGGAGAGGGTGCTTCTGCAGGTGGGAACTCACCTTGAAGAGCTGGACGCCAATGCAGGCGAACATGAACTGCAGGAGGGTGGTGACCAGCACAATGTTCCCGATGGTGCTGATGGCCACAAACATGCACTGCACCACGTGCTGGGGAGAGAGGGGTGGATGGGGGTCCGGGTGTGCACCAGCCACATCCCCACTATTCCAGCAGACGGAACCCCAGACATCCAAGACTTGCCTCCCAACAAGGTGTAGGCAGAGAGAGGCTGGCGGGGAAGCATGGCTGTCCCATCATGGCTGCCCCAGCCTTATTCCTTGTTTGAACAAGGAGATGGGGCGGGTGCCCCAGGCATGGCTGGGCTGAGGTTTCTGGAGTCAGGCCCTTGCAGCCCTACTGTTCCTCCTTCATGGTCTCCCGCCCATGTCCTCTCTCACCTTCAAGCCCTTGGCTCTGTTGATGGCTCGGAGGGGTCGGAGTACCCTCAACACCCTCAGGATCTTCACCACGGAGATAGCACTGGACCTGAGGGTGGAGGGAACAGCAGAGGTGCTGGGGCTGAAGGCAGCAGGCTCCAGCCAGACAAGTCTGCCATGGAGCCTCCAGCTGCCTCCTGCCTCCTGCTCTCCACACTGGCTGCCTTTCTGTCTGAAAACACTCCCACCTGTGTACCCTACCCCAGGGCAAAACCACCTCCCTGCTAACAGGGCCAGTGTTGTCATGGATGTGTATGCAGGATACGGGCTTTCTTTATGGGTGGATAGAGGCTCTGTCTCTCTCATTGGTCGGAGAGCAACCCAAGGCAGGGGTTGTGCTCCCCACAGAGCAGGGGGAATTGCCTCCTGTTCTCTGCGTCCCCTGCCAGTCTCCAGGACAGGGCCCTGCCTACTCACATTGTCACTTCATTCCAGCTGGTGACAACCCAAGGACCCCTGCCACCCCCATCAGTGGCCCTGAGAGTCCCTCCTCTTGCATGGAGCCCACCAATGGTGGGTGGGACTCCCGGCATGGAGCAGAGGGAAGTCCGCGCCCGGGGCTGGCCCCTGCCACTGCTCACTCAAGTCCCATAGAGATGAGGGACACGGCCACCACCAGCAGGTCCAGGATGTTGAAGTAGTTGCGGCAGAAGGAGCCCTTGTGCAGGAAGGCTCCATAGGTCGTCATCTGGGGAGAGAGAGGCAGCATCCTGGGTGGGAAGGAGCTTGGGGACAGTTGTCCCCCACAAATGACAGCTTCTTGCCTCAGCACGGGAAGAACACTTCTTGAGGCAAAGAGCCTGCCAGAAGACCTCTGTATTTCATTCAACTCCTTGCTGTGGCCTGTATGCATTTCTCCCATTCTCTGTTCACAATCATTGAAGCATAGGGACTTCTCATGTTCCGCTCTCAGAACTCAAGTTTCTTTCTTTACATGCCATGGGGAGCTCTGGGTCTCTTCCATGGAGCCAAACAGAGCCCTAACCTTTTCTCTCCTACAGGACATCATGAAATTCCTCTTCCTCCCTGGAAAAATTTTCTTGGGAAATTCCTTCTGTCCCAGGGATTGCTGAGTTGGGCTGAACAACCCCTGGGGGACTTCAGACCCTCATCAGGCCCCTGGGCCCTCTCTTGCCCCTCTGCATCTCCTTCCCAGCAGCTGCCTTTTTACTCCCCTCTCAGCCTATTTGATATCTTCTCTAATAATCTCCCAGGCCCATCATACAAACAAATTATGCCCTTAAAGTCGAGCAGAGTTGAAGCCTTTCCTGGCATTTAGGACCCTTATATAATTTTGTTTCAATTTGGCTTCCCAGCCCCAGCACCTAGGCTTCCCTTGAATGTTCACTATATCCCAGCCCAAAGGGGTCACTCTCTTGTCTGACAATGTCCCCAAACCTCCTTATAACGCATTTGCCACTGTCTGTCCTCCTAGAGTGCCCTGGCAGTCTCTCCCTAATGAAGTCCTATCTAACTTCAAGGTCTGGCTCTAATGCCCCCAGTTCTGTAAAGTCCTCCTCAGGGAAACCACCATCTCCCTCTGCCCAACTCCTTCAATGGTTGAGGCCCTGAAATAAGCGACTGTCTTGATTTCATGCCACAGCCTGCTCTGAATCTGTTCCTTGGTCTAGGCGGCCCTCTTTTCAATCATAAAGGTGCAGGCTGGGGCTCCTGGGTTTCAGACACAGATGGGTCCTCCCTCTGTCCCCAGAGCTCACCGTCACCACGATAGCTTGAACTCAGTGTGTACTTGTTGAGAATGGGTAAGCAATGATGTGTGGGGGTAAGGCATGGCAAAGGCATGCTAGGGCAGAGCTGTCAGGAACCCAGTTCAGAGCAGTGGTCACTCCTCTGGGGACTCCTGGAGGGAAAGGCCTTTCCAGTCGCGAATAACAGAGGTCTAGGAATGACATAGCTCTCTAGGTCTGCCCTTAAGCTAACTGTGCCTTCCAAGTGAAGTACAGTGCTGGATGCCTCACAGACACGGACTGTGCCATGCTGAGAAGGCCAGGCCACCGTGGGTTGCTTCACTTTCCAGAGACCAGACACCTGCTTGTCCCTCCCCCCAGCCAATGAGCCTAAACCTCATCCCGTCTCCTGGGCCCTGGTGAGTCCTCCCCGCTGCTCTTCACCTTCTTCCTGTTTCTCTTCCAGCCCCAAGATGCCAGTCCCTGAGTGAATTCAATATGTGTAAATTGGAGTCACATCAGAGAAGCCCCATGCCCGGGGCTGTCCCACAAGCCTTCTCTCACCTTAAGGACAATCTCCACAGTGAAGACAGAGGTGAACCCAGTGTCAAAATGCTTAAGGATCTGGGAAAGGGTGGGGAAAGAGCAGCCAGTGAGAGGAGGGAGCAACATCACCATCAAAGCAGGTGGCAAGAGCCTGTCCATGCCTCAGGCTGTGCCAGCACTGTTCAGAAGGAGTGGGCAGTCCTGGCCCTAAGGAATTCCACTGTGAGGCCTATAGCCACGTAGAGGATACAGCTGAACTCTGGGCACCAGAGCGAGGTGTGGGGTGGCTGAGGCTGGAGGAACAGGGGTGCTCAGTGGCAGCGGGGCAGGGCTGCCGTCACCTGATTCCTCATGGACTCAGCCCGGATTGGGTCCTCGGCTGCCAGCGCAGCACTGCTGAGCAGGATGAAGAGCAGGATGAAGTTGGTGAACCAGGTGGCGTTGACGATGCGGTGACATAGGACACGGATCCTGGTGGGGTGGGGGTGGGGGACAGGGCAGCTGTGAGGTGCTGGGTGCTCAGGCCGCACCTGCCTCCATCCTGGGGAGGGAAGCTGGACCACCCACTGCCTACTCAACTCTTCAGGTCAGCAGGTAAGCATAGCCTTGCATCTACAGGGTCCCTGGCTGGACATGCAGGGGGTCTGCCCCGCTCATTCTGTTTCTGAAGCCTTAGTCCCATCTCCCAACCAACCACCTCCCACCAACTGCCCCTCCCCCAATACACCACCACCCTGAGGTTTCCCACCAAAAGAGTAGGGCAGGCTGATCTCTATGCACAAGGTAGATGTGAAGACTACAGTCTGTATATATTCTAAAGGTACACAATTATGAAGCCAAAAAAACACGATAGCTTCCCCCACTCTCCTCCCCTTGCCTTGTCTAAAACTTCTCTCAGAAAGGCACCAATAAAAATGGTCCCGCCTAGGTGTATAAGTAACTGATCAGGTTTAAAGCACCACTTCTCCCAGCGATTTCAGCATTTTAAGCAGATGAAAGGATGAGCTCTTCCTGGTGTAATTGACAGAGGTCTTTTTAGGGCAGGGAAGCAGATCTCTCTGAGAGATTCATCCATCATCCTACCCAGCAGTCCAGGGGCCACTCACTTATTGGTGGGACTGAAGATGAAGAAGGAGCTGGCTTCCGGAATGGGCACTGCTTTCTCTTTCAGCTGCAGCTCTGCCAGTGGGCGTGGTCGGGGGCTCACTGGGATCTCAGGCTCATCTTCCTCATCGTCCCCTGTAGGGAGAGGGGAAGAAGTTAGGGGTGTCTCCCATCCTCTGCTACACCCTTGGCTTCTGTGCTCAGGACCCTCCCAGGAACCCCCGCAGCCAGCAAGCAAAGGTGGCACCGGGGACACTAGGGTATTAACAGAGTCCAACCTAGGCATCTTCTTTTCTTCATGGTGAGCAGGTTTGAGCTGTCAGGGGTAGATGGGCCGGCTCAGAACCTTTCAAAAGTGGGGATAGGTGCAAGCCTAAGGAGCCTTGTGGCTGCATCGTTTGTCTCAAGGCTGGGTCCACATTACCTCAAATATTCACAGGCTGGGAGGGACAGGGAACCCCATTTCAGATGAGGAGATCTGAGTTCTACTCCTGGCTCTGGTCCTAGCTTGCTCTGCAGTGCTAGGCCAGTCTGTACCCTTCCTGAGCTCCAGCTTCCTGATTTGTAAAATGGACAAGGGGCAGGAGGACTGTTGAAATAAACGAACTCTGAGGTCCTCTCCTGGGCTAGGATTCTAAGACTAATAATTTCAGAGAGAAATTGTCAGCATGGAAAAAAAAAAAAAAGCAATCTCTATTTCTTGAGCTTCATCCAGTCCCCAGGACAAGGGCAGGTACAAGGGTGAAGGCTGGGGGTTGAGGAGGATGAGACAGACATCCCAAGCCCATTCACTGTGTCTCATGGCCTCGTGAGGCAGCTGGGTACCTACAGCAGGCCTCAGCTCCATGTGGGAGGATCCAGTGATCAGATAGGGGTACTGTCTAAAGTTGAGGTTTCTCTTGATTTCCTCCCTCGACAGCAGCCTCTTTCCTACTCCTGTAGGCCTTGGGCAGAGGTCCTCAGAGAAACCAAAAGTTATTGGATCCTACTCTCTCCTTCTTGGCCATCTATCTGGCTTCTTAAATCCATCCAAGTTACATTCCAATTCTCCTGTTCCCCTGTAAAGCTATCTTATTCCTCAAGATGAGTGTCCTACCATGACACTTCCAGTCTTGCCCAGCCTGCCACAGACCCCACAGACACATTTTGAGCTTAATTGCAGAGCCCGTTAATTCTATTTCTTTTTCTTTTTTCATTTAGAGACAACATCTTACTCTGTCACCCAGGCTAGAGTTCAGTGGTACAATCGTAGCTCTCTGCCGCCTTGAACTCCTAGGCTCAAGCAATCCTCCCACCTCAGCCTCCTGAGTAACTGGGACTATAGATGTGTGCCACTACACCCAGCTAATTATTCAAAACTTTTGTAGAGACAGGGGTCTCACTATGTTGTTCAGGTTGGTCTCAAACTCCTGGCCTCAAGCGATCTTCCCATTTCAGCCTTCCCGAGTGCTGGGATTACAGGTGTGAGCCACTTTGTCTGGCCTGAGGCTGTTCTTAGTGTTAGCATATTTGTATCCTTTCCAGCCCCCTTAATTCTTGTTTCCTCCATCTATGCCCATTTTGTTAATTTCATTGTGCATATCTTTTGTTGTAAGCCATTTAAAACTACTTTTGTCATGAACTTCACAGAAACCTGGATGGACTTAGAGTCTATAATACTGAGTGATGTATCACAGAAACAAAGAACTGAGTATCACATGTTCTCACTCAT
>CAUYQG010003231.1:0-57091 GCA_963574415.1 Tarsius wallacei
AAAGTTATTGATCATTAGAAATATTATGATATTAGAATTGTTGTATTGCTTTTGAGGAATATTAACCAAGCATGAGGAACAGTAAGATAATTTTGGGATTGCCCCCCCTCATGCTTGAGGAAGCACCTGGTGGGTGGGGGAGACCCTCCACCCACCTCGCCTTGTGTTCATGTAAACGTCTTGTGATTTTATTGGGATTGCCCTTCCTCATACCTGAGAAAACACCTGGTGGGTTGGGGGGCGCCCCTCATCCACCTGGCTTTGTGCTCATGTGAAAGTTTTCTGATTTAACCCTTGAAAATTTAGGATAAAAAGAGCATGGAAACCTCCATTAAACGGCTTCTGCTCAATCTGTTGAACAGTGGTCCATTTTCTTTCTTTCTCTTTCTTTCTCTTTCTTTCTCTTTCTTTCTCTTTCTTTCTTTCTATATCTATCTCTTCTGCAGAATTGGCTTCTGTACTAGACAGCAGTTATTATTTCAACTGCAGATGGTGTTTTTCTTAAATTAAACATTTGTTGGGTTTGTTCTTCCTCGTGCCTGAGGAAACACCTGGTGGGTGGGGGGGGGCGCCCCTCATCCACCTGGCTTTGTGTTCATGTGAAAGTCTTGTGATTTAACCCGTGACAATTTAGGATAAAAGGAGCATGGAAACCTCCATTAAATGGCTTCTGCTCAATCTGTTGAACAGTGGTCCATTTTCTTTCTTTCTCTTTATATCTATCCCTCCATCTTTCTTTCTTTCAATATCTATCCCTTCTACAGAATCGGCTTCTGCACTAGACAGGAGTCCAGTCTCTTCATTTCTCCAGAATAATCGCCGATGCCACCACACCTCCCAGGGACCCTCTAAATCTCTCCGCAGGGGCTGGTCCCCCGCACTACAGGTTATTAATATCTTAACCTTTGGGATTATCTGCTCTACCAGACAGAAGAGGAAATTGTCACACTTTATTATTTTACAGAATTGTACAATGTCTAGGCCCTAATTAATTAGGTAAATAACATCACATTTCTCTTCAGGGACAGATGACTCAAATAGACATCATGCTTTATTATGACATTAAAAAGTCATATAATCATCTTTTTATCTTAAAGTAACATGTTTTGGATAATGTTTCTTACACTAGTAAGTTTAATTCAGTAGATATTAACAATTATCATAAGGCTCTCAATAAATGTTTGCTGAAAGAATTTTCATTCTATTAGACTTTTTCTTTCCCACCAATGTTTTTCCTCCTAACCTGACATAATAGACTAGCAGCACAATTTGGGAGCCATAGGGCAATCCTGTATGACATTGAACTGCTCTCCCTCAGCCTTGTGTGGTGTAGGGTTAGTTCTGTATCATCAAATAGGCAGAGAAAGTATTAGCAAAACAGACACCCTTCCTCCATCCATGCCGCTCTACTCAATAAGAACATATTTTCTTTGAGAGAATTGAATATTCCAAAAAAGCAGTAGACACCATTAAAAAATCAGAATTTAGTTGGTTCACCCTCCATTTTTCCCCCACTTTTTAATTTTAAAAAATTGTGGTAAAGTACACATAACACAACTTACCATCTTAACCATTTTAAAGTGTACAATTCAGTAGCAGATTCAGCCACAAGTCCAAGTTCACTTGGAAAGAGAACATTATAAAAATGTGGTCTGGGGCTCCGACCAGGGAGTCATTGATCTAAATGTTTGGACATGCTGGGCACAGGAGAAGTTCAAGCATTTCTACAAAGCAACAGATGGGAAATTTTCCAGAAATAATCTTATTTTTTGGCAGCTCAAAAGTATGTAGTGTACAAACTCTGCTCTGGGAGTTGGGAGAAACTGCTTGAACCAAATGACCTCCAGATGCCAGAAAAAGGATCTCCCTACTAAAAGTAATCAAGTGTACTTGGCTAAAAGGGATGTGTCTTGGCTTCCAACTTCAGAGAACTGAGCTTTTATACTGACTTTCCAGCAAAAAAGAAGGAAATGTTGACCCTAAAACTACATGAAGCTGAAGCTTCAGGACACAGTAGCAGTTGACCAGCTCTCTACTTTTTGATTTTGTATTAGCCTTTTATTTACGCATTTGCTGGTTTTTTTTCATTATGCAGTAGAGTATATAGACTGTCTGGGTCCAAATCTTGTTTCTTCCACTTATTGGTTGTGAGTACTTATCGGTTAAGTTCTAACTCTTTCTTCAGTTCTTAAAATAAGTGCTTCATTTTTTTTTTTGTCTGTAAAATGATGATAATAATACTGTCTTGGGCTGGGTGCAGTGGTTCATACCTGTAATCCTAGCACTTTGAGAGACCAGGGTAGAGGAATGCTTGAAGCCAGGAGCTCAAGACCAGCCTGGGCAACAAAGTGAGACCTTCATCTCTACAAAAACAAAAACAAAAAAACCCCGCAAAACTGTCTCAGAGGGCTATGGTGAGGATTAATAGTGTTGCTGGACATAAAGTACAAAGAACAGTGCCTAGAACATCTCAGTTGCTAAATAAATGCTTACTATTGTCAACACACTTGACGTTTTCTCCTTATCCTTCTTCTGGTCCCCCTCGTCCTCTCCTTCTTCTCCCTTACTGTTTAGTTGGCAAATAGTCACACTCTTTGGAATGCTGTTGTACATTTTTATTCTGCTTCACGGATGCTTCTGGGGGAAAATTTCTGCAGTTGATGTTTGTTGAATTCTGTTTTCTGATTTTTTACAATAACTCCGCATGAATCTATTAAAATTTTCCTTGTGCTAAAAGGCAGTCTCACTCTCTCATTTTCCAGATATTGAAACTGAGGCCCCAAAAGGGAAAGTGACTTGTTCAAGATTACACAGAGTCAGTGGCTAAACCAGTAACAGAACCAAGGGTTCTGACCACTAGTCCAAGTTTTTCTCCATGCAGCACAAAGTCCATGGACTTTGACCTTGAGTATTGACGTTATCTGAGTGACCCTCATACTCTATTCACTCACAGGAAGATTTGAACACTCTGATTCCAAGTTCTTCAATAGACATCTTTTCTTTCTAGCAAAATTGCAAGCACTACAAGGAAAGGGACTGTGACTTGATTGTGCTGGAATCTTAGTTGTATACTCAGCACTATGCCTCAAACTCTTGAGGGTAGAAATTACTGCCAAAAATACCTTGGATTACTAGAGGTCGCCCAAACTCTTGAGGGTAGGAATTATTGCTGAAAATACCTTGGATTACTACAGACCAGTGCTCAGTAAATGGAACTAACAAATAACCACCTACCTTAAGAAAAAAAAAAAGATTTGGGGAGACAGGGAAGAGAACTAATATTTACCAAGAACTTAATATGTACAGATCACTGTGCTGAAAATTTTCAACTCCATTATCCCATTTAATTCCCAGAAATCCTGCTCCGGTGATCCTTCCGCCTCAGCCTTCCAAGTAGCTGGAACTACAGGCGCGCGCTACCATGCCCGGCTAATTTTTTTGATTTATTGTAGAGATGAGGTCTCGCTTGCCCAGGCGGGTCTCGAACCCGCGGGCTCAGGCAATCCACTCACCTCAGCCTCCCAAAGGTGCGGGATTACAGGCTGAGCCACCGAGCCCGGCCACACTATTTCTTCTGCCTGGAATTCTTCTTTTCATCATCTCCCCCTACTGAAATCCCACTCCCTCTCTCCAAGCTGAGCTCAAATGCCAATTCTCCCATGAAGGCCAATTCTCCACCTGGAAAGCATGTTTGCGTCTTCTGTGCCTCTAGAACTTTCTCTTTTCCCCCTCACTTGCCATTCACAAATTCACATGCATTTGGCGCTCTACATTGTGCCAGCCATTGCAGAAGGCCCTGAGGCTGCAACAGCAAGCCATTTTCAGAGAGGACTGTCCTTCCCTCAGAGTTCCATTCCGGTGGGAGAGAAGTCAAAGTTCAATAGCGATAAAGTGAGATGAATGCCATGCTGGGGTCAAGCACAGGATGCTCTTGAAGAAGAGAGTTCCCTCATCTGAAAGGCAATCCAAAGATGCTCCCTACAGGAAGTGACTTCCAGATGGAACCAGACCAGGAGAGTTTGTGTGTGTGTCCTATGGGTAAGGAGTGGGAGTAGGAACTTAATAAAGACTTATTGACATCATTCCCCTGTTTAGAAGAAGTGTATTGCAACACGTCTTCCCAATGCAGTGCAGAGAAAAGGTCTGTGTTAAGTGATTTGGAAGGCAGAGTGACAAGCTAGGAGGCAGTTGCATGAATCTGGATGACAGAAGGCCTCCGTGGTAAGTAATGCTGGCATGAACTCAAAGTGGTAGAAATCAATAGAACTGAGAGACCAATTGGGTAAGGTGAGGGGATGAGGGCCCAGCTGGCCATGAATTACAGTTCTATAGAATATCCTGGCTGGCCAGTCTTCCTCAACCACGTGACCCACATTGGATATAGTAATGCGTTCACCCACGACCTAGTTCAATAAATATTTGCTGAATTGGACTTAATTCTGACTGTAGCATACCATCCATTTTTACTTAGAATTCAAGGTTAAAAGAGGAAAATTGCCTGTTTACTCAGCTTCTCTCCTTGGAGACGAGACAACAGAAATTGCGAAATTAAAAATCAGAGAAGAAATTTATTAAAACCGACAACAGAAGCAGAGTTCAGGCTGCCTGTACTTCAGATTGTCTGAGTCTGGTTAGCTCATTGGGTGATTTCATAACCACGGGGAAAACAGGCCTTAAAACAAACACTTTGAGCATGCAAACCTTCGGAGAACATTTCACTCCAGATGATAAGCAGTGATTTACTCCCAAGCTGGAGAAATATGAGTAATTAACTCTCCAGGAAGATGAAGTTAAGGAGGAAAAACAAAACAAACAGGAAGCCAATTTCTCTCCACCTGAAATGTAAAGTCTTCCAAAGGACATGAGATAAATGGCCATGAAGGAGATTTAAGATGATTTAATGTTTACATTTAGCAAAAGTAGCAACATTGATTAGCATCACACTCATGCCTCTGCACACTCATCTGATGCACACATAAACTAATTGCAGGTTTACACAGAAGTAATTTTGTGTCTTGGGTTGCTGCTTCAAGCCAAAAGCAGATATGAATTTTATTTATCTGGAGTACTTTGTGATTGAGTTCAGTGATTTTTTTTTTTCCAGTCAATACCTGATCTAAAATTTGTCTGAGACATCTAGTCTGCAGAAATCAAATGTCACCTTGGAGACTCAGTTTCCCCTGGCATGTTATACACAAACAAGCTATTACGAAGACTTTGCTGGGAACCAAGTGTGGGTCAAACTTACTCTGACTTCACTGCCATGGGGCTTCAGATGCCACCAGGAGAGTAAGACTAAGAAATGGTTTTCAGATACAGAGGTAAAGTGCCCACTTCCTTCCAGTGTGCTGTTTTCAATGCAGTGATGGGAGGTGGTGGGATTATGGAACTTTAGCACAAAGAAGCGGCTGTCTTTGAGGGCTAGCTAAGAATGCAGACACCCGGATCTCTGGCATTTTGGAATTAGTAGATCTGGAATGAAGCCTGGAATCCTGGCTTTTCAACCAACATCATAGGTCATTCCACTCTGGGTGGTCTAAGACTCTCACTTTGAGAAGCACCAGGAGGATTATACCTGTAGCTACAGGCAGGATTAAATACAGCATAAGAAAAAGATGGAAGTCTTTCTTCTTGGATTACTTATATAACCAATGGCAATTGCCAGCAGATCTAAATGAGTTTAATCAGCTATTAAAGCCTTAATTAAATTCCTCTCAGTTGAAATTTCAGAATTGCCTAATTGTTTCACAGCTCACATTGGAGCAGTTGATTTTTTTGTTTTTACCTCCTATAATAACTGCTCTCAGGATAATGTAATATCTTCATGGATAATAGCGTCAACTGTCTTAGAACCCAGCACTGATCTGGTAATTCATGGAGATGTGTTTTGATCTTTGTTATTTCTAAGAACAACTCGCATATCTGTTTCCATTCTCCTCTGGAGGCTCAGTCAACAGGAGAGCGCAAGGCATGTTCAACCTCAGATTTAAAAGTGAAAAATCTTTGGACCAAAGAGCTCTGATTTTCTTCAGGAGTTCATTTATAATCTTCAGTCCCCCAGAGTTCCTTTGTTCCCAGATCCCTGGGGATGGATAGAAGTCCTATTTCATTGGTTTACTTTTAATTCTTTGTGTGCTCTTAAAAGTGATGTGTTTTGGTAATAAGCTAAACAGTTAATAGTGTTTTCTTTCATTTGGCACTACATTGGAATGATATAACCTCAGAGACTTGAAAAATCAGCAAAAATAAAAAGGAGCTCTTTCATAATCACTAATTAATTTTTTGAACATGCTCTTGGGAGTCCTTCACTGTATAACTTGTGTATCAGTCAGTCCTCCATGGGCTGTAAGAATAATTATTGAATAACTAACAAGTATAATCACCGGCATTTATTGAGGTACTGTGATCACCCCAACAGGCATTTTCTTATCTCACCCTTACAACCCTACAAGAAAAAACAAAATCACTATCATCCTCATTTTACAGATTGGGGAAATGGGAACTTAAGTGACTTGCCCCAAATCAAACAGCACATGAGAAGATCTGTGATCTGAGCTCAGGCCTTGAGCTTCACAGACTAGGGACATTACCACTGCCTGATGGTCACAAGGCTGCCATGATGTTTGCTTTGGGAAATATTAAGGCAAACATGAGCAGTTTGCTTTGTTGAGGGAATATTCCTTGGGTCAGTTGGGAAGAGGGTAATTACCACCCTGCAGCGGATAGAGTGATGTCCTGGGAACTGGAACACCTGGGTTCTGGCTCTTGACACGCACAGCCTTTCCCCTTCAGGAAGGAGCAATATTTCCCTTCCCTGTGAAGTCCAGGAGACTGGGAAGAGGAGCTGGGGCGGCCTTGCAGTTTGCTTTTATGCGTGACAGTTTTATTTCCTTAGTTTGCCTGTGAATTGATTCTTCTAAGGACCTTGAATTCCACCATGGAAAATGCCTCTAATAGCAGAGCTGCGATGAGCCCTACTTTGCAGGCTTGAGATTTGAATTCCACTGCTACTAACTTAGGCATCCAAAAGGTGATTCGAATAGTAGAAGTGGTGGAGGGGACTGACTGCTCAAGTGTGAACCACGTGACAATTAGGTAATTTGGGGATTTCAACCGAGAGGAATGTAATTAAGGCTCTAACAGCTGATTAGACTTCCTCTTCGCCTCTGTGATAATCTCCATCCATTACATAAGGGACCTTATGAGGGAGGATTCCATCTTCCTTTTGTACCATGTTGTATTTCAGATGCTGTTGGCCAAGACAACACAACTCTATTTACATTGCTGCGTCTGTTATTACTGAAACCCAAACATAAACTTGGTTGAACTCCTTAAGGGGCTGTTGCCTTGTAGTAGAACACCAGAATGCACAGAGATCGGCAAAAACACTTTAGGAGGAGTCCTGAGGAAAATGGGACAATCACAGACATGGGAATTGGGGGTGGAGGAGGTTAAACAAATTATATATGATGAAAACTTGACCTAAGGCTAGGCCTCTATAACAGTAACAATGATTATTATTATTTTTAACACCTTCACAAAGACAATTTAGAAATATGGAAAAGGCTTTCTTTTGACCTTTTAATGTACTTTTCTGGGTAAATTTCAAAGTTCAGCATAGCTTCCAATTGTAAGACAAATGAAATGCCATTTGCAATCTGGCAGAGTAAATAGCTCTTTGGAGGAGTATTTACCTGATGATATTAAGCAGCTCTTATCCCTGAGGCAGAGTTGCCAATAAGAGTTAGAAAGTGGTCAAGAGAGACATACTCTGATCCTGGGCTGGTCACTGAAAGGACCTTCCATTTGTTGGGGTGGTCAATTCATTCTTACCGGCCTGAAAATTTCAAGGCTAAGCATGAACATAGGTTTGACTCCTCCTCGGACTCTACAGCAACTTTTAAAAAATGAAAACCTTGAAAAGTGGCACCATTTGGGGCTGAGTGTGTAACCGTGTATAAGAGAAGTTAAGTTCCAGGTAATTACATTGCAGACTAAGGAAGCAGGAGGCTTCAATGCATCAAACCTGACTGGAAGGATATAACAGGCCAAAAACGGATGGATTTCTTCGTTCAGCATTATGTAAAAAAGCCAATTCCATTTGGATCTCAGTCCTGAACATTCAAAGTTAACCTCATTGACAGTGTCTGCAGAGTTTTACAGTAAGGTTATAGGACCTGGGGTATCGATCAGTTGAAAAGCCTTTCATTCCCTCGCCCACGAGAAGTTATTGGGTTATAAGAGCTGAAGCATTTGGAACTTGGTGGCAGGTCTCCGGTGGACATTTGTTCTTCTGTATCTAGGGCAAAATAATAAATTTAAATCTTTGAGATGGACATTTTCCTCCTTCCAAATGAAAGGGTGAGGCAGGGCTTGGTGCTTGAGGCCCTGCTAGTTATTACGAGGATGCTAACCAAAGCCCTTGTGCATGGGTGAAATCTATCGCTGTGATGAAATGCACACTGATCAGAATTTCAATTTTCCTTAGATAAGATGGTATTTTGACAACCATTTTTCTTTCCTCAGCTCTGGCCCCAAACTACTTTGCTCCAGGCTTGTTTGAGCCCTAAGTATTCCAACAAGAGGACCCTTTGAAATACTAAAGCCAACATAAGATTTAACGGTGAGGAAACAGTAATAAGCTTAACGACAGCTTTGCCCACTGTTAAAAACGTGATTATTAGAAGGCAGTAGAGAGAGAGGAGGATTCCCTTGGGATGGGCCAGATAAGACTCACTATTACCGAAAACTGAGCCTAAGTAACCCACAACTGTCAATCGAATTTCGCCAAAACCAATTATCCTCATCTCAGACATTAATCAACAATTCCGGAGCCCTATGGAGCTACTTGGCAGGAAATAAGAATCGTGATGACCAATCAGGAAGCTACTCAGTATTGCTTTTCCTGCTGATTTATATTTGCAAACTCAGCAATTTAAAAGAACCCTACACTTGGAGTCAGAAGACTCAAGTGCAAGTTCAACTATGATGCTTATGAGCTGTGTTAAATCCAAAACTTTCAGACTCACACAAATTGTAGCCAAAGGAGGAATCCCAAGATTCCTGATCACTCTGAGTGTTACAACCAATAAACACAGCTCTCCTCTAGGCTTTCAGATACTTAGAGTTGAATTACATCAATTCATTGGCTTATTCAACAAATGTCCATGGAGTACCTACTGTGTGTCATAAACTGCTCTAACATTAATGATACAGCAATGAAGAGACTCTCAACCTGGAATCAGCAAACTACAGCCCAATGGCTAAGTGTCTGCATGGCCCTTGAGCTAAGAGTATGTTTTCCATTTGTAAATGGTTGGAAAAATGGAAAGAACACTATTTTGTGACACAATTATAAAATTATATAAGGTTTGAGTTTGAGTGTCCATAAGTAATGTTTACTTGGAACACAATCATGTGTATTTCCTTACATTTTCTCTATACTTGCTTTCACACCAAAACAGCGGACTTCCATACTTTCCAGAGAGATTGTATGGCCCACAAAGCCTAAAACACTTACTAGCCAGCCCTTTACATAAAAAGCTTGCCAACCCCTGCTCCAAGTTCCTGTCCAAGGACCCACTCACCAGCAAGGAAGATAAAATACAAACCGCTCATGATTCAGTATACAATAAAATAGAAAATCACAAGTACCAAATGGTAAAGGCGAAATAATGCGGGGGGCATCCGAAATGAGAGGCAGAACTGATGAGAGAAAGAAAACTCTCGAGAGATGCAGCTGAGGGGAGTTTTGGGGTCTACAAAGAAGCTGGACAATCAGAATGGAGAGAAGAAATGTGTCGGCTGGGCGAACAGTGTGGACAAGAATTCAGAAGCAGAGCTTAAGGGATGTGTGTGTGAACTGGGAAGCTGTCCAAACTGAATGAAACACACAGTATTATACAAAGGAGAAGAGAGCGAAAGGAGAATAAAGGGATGCATTGGGACAAGATCACCAAAGTCTTCTTGGATTTTGGACTAAAATCCCTACATGCATATTGGAATTTGGTTGTGTTTGAATTCAAATTGGCAATTGGCCTTGGGATCCTTTAATGACTGACTCAATACCCGGGGTAATATTGGTGATTCCATCCGTGTATGCCTGATACTTATAACTCCTCACATATTTTGAAAGTGTCCTATTTGCAAATAATTGATGTCATTTTCTTCATAAATCCATTCATACTTGCCAGAGTATTTTGACAAAATTAGAGGTCAGTTTTTTGACCTTCCCTCCATTGACCACCTCCACTCCAAATTAGCCATTCATTCCCATGAGGGAAATTCACTTAGAACTGCTTGATTTGACGGATGCTAAATTCAGATACTCCACAGCTCTCTCTAGGCTATTCTCATGTTCCTTCTCCAGTGTCATTTCAGCCCCTGGTCCTGGGCCCCTCTATTTTTCTTCCATTAATCTATTTATGCATGCCTCCACTTCAACCTCTTTGCAACCTAGGTCTTTTCATCCATCAACATATTTATTGCCACACCCATAATTTCCCTGCCCCGATTCATCTTCCCGTCACATCCATCTGGCACCACCCCCAACTTGGAATCAATCCAACCACATTATCACCTGTAAACCACCGCGTACAGGTGAAGAACATCACATAACCATATAGATGAATGCCATTTCAAATTTAAGGACTCCCTCTCTGGCTAAAAATCTCTTTTTTTCTAATTGCATCTCTCCCATTCCCTAGAAACTATTTCAGACCTTCACACCTGCCCACAAGACTGCAAGCCTGCCAGTTCCAGCCTCACTTCCAGCTGATGAATCTGTCTCTTATTTCAGAGTCTATGGACAACCCACATCCCCCGCAAACTTACCTGCCTCTGCACACTTGCCTTCCTTATCTCCTCATTAAATAAAGGAGGAGACAGCTCCTCTCTAGCTTAACATGAATCCCATTCCTTGGGCTCTGGGCACACCCCCTTCTGCACTCATCTTTCCTCTAAAACTGGCCTTACTAAGTTCTCCCAGTGGCTTTCGTTACATCCAACAGAGGCATTGCACCCAAGTCTCCCCAGCTCCATTTGACATTGGGGCCCACTCCCTCCTCCTTGAGTTTCCCTGCCCCAGACTGTGGGGACACGACCCTTACCCAACTGTCTCCCACCTCTTTGGCGGATCCAGTTCTGCCAAAATACAGCTTCTTTTTCTCTGAACATGTCCGCCATGTCTTTTCCCTCCCACTTGCACCCAGACATCCATGTCAGGCCTCTTTTGCACCACACTCTTCAGTTATCATACCTAGGTTGATGCTCCCAGTCTGCTGTCTTCTACCAGCTCCTCTCTCCTGCCTCCAAGAAACATCAAATTCTGTATACTTAGAGTAGGACTCATCCTCTTACTTTCCATTATTTAAAAAAATAGTTTATCTCCCATCTGCCAAATATGAGTTCTTGAAATCTAAGACCTGGAAATATTTCTTAATTCCTCTGTCTCACTAGTTCTAATATTTAAATATATTTCACTTCTCTTCTAATTCACAACCACCCCCTAGTCCTGGCCTTTACTGTCACTGGTTTATGCAACACCTTCTCAGGGGGTCTACCTACTTTGGGTAAGCTTTCTTCTCAGTCCATCTTCCAAGAAGCAGCCTGAGCCATGGCTCTACATATCTGATCCTCCCATTCTCCTGTGTAAGACCTTTGGATGGTTTCCCCCAATAGTTGGGGAAATGACCTGGCCCTTTTCAGGCCTTTCTACCTCGGTGTTCGTGCCAGTCTCATTTCTGACAACGAAGTCCTGATTCCAGCCCTGCCCCACGTTGACTCATGAATCACACAGAACTAATTACAGGCTTCTGAGTACATCAAGCTCTTTGCTCAGTGCCAGGTTTCCACACACGCAGCTCACCCTGCCCAGAAAACCCCTTCCACCCCCTGCCTGGTGTCTCCTGTGCGTTCTTTAGAACTTAATGGAGGGCAGTTCCTCTGGGAAGCAGTCTCTGACCCCACATCTAGGTAGATGATCTCCTCTTTGTTTACCTCATCCAGTATTGTAGGTTCCCACATACTCATCTGTCTGCTCTACCAGGTTTATCAAGGGTGGGACTGTGTTCTGTTTGCCTTTGCATCCCTTTCACCTAGCTCAGGGCTGCCTACATAATAGAAGCATAAATGCTTATTAAACGGACAAATTACTGCATAAGTGTAACGATATGACCACCATAACTGTAATCTCCCTGCAGTCAATTATCAACTCCAATTGTTCTCTTCCTGTAATAGGTACTGATTTGGGAGTCCGCTGAACTTGCGCCTGAAAACCCAACTCTTCTGCTTGCCAACTGTGTGACCTCGGCGAAGGTTACTTCTTGGACACTAGTTTCCTCATCTGTAAAGTGGGCATAATAAGAGTAATTGCATCATACGATTCTTGTGAGAAGGAGATAAAATAATGACTTCTGACACCATCTCCCACATAGTCACTGCTCAACAAATATTAGGTGTTTTATGATATGCAGGGATCTGGGAAGGATTGAATTAACTCATGTGTGAACCAACAGCAGATGCCTGGCCCACAGTAGGTCCTCAGTCAAGACTCCTTCCCTTCTGCAATATGCAGGTCCTCCCAAGGTTGAATGGCAGATTGGCTACAACTCCAACACAGGCAGGAGCAAGACATTGATTTCTGTCAAAACTTTAGGCTCAGGGCTTGTATACCAAAATGACACTTTGGAAATATGTTTGCTTTTTCCTCTCTACGGGGATACAAATATGCTTTTCACTTTCTGCTCTCTATTTTTGATAGAACTGGTATTGCCTATTAATATAATTCTGTGCACAGAGAAGATGTCTCTGCCAAAAGCAGCCTGCTGTTATTTTAGCTCTACCAATAAATCCAAAGGCCCAGCAATTATTTTTAATTCCATTTGCTAGTTTGAGGTTCTGCACAATTAATGCATGCCATTAATTTCATAACTATAAATGTAACCCATGCTCTTTCTTGGAACCTTATGCCAGAAAGTGTGACCTTATGCATATACTTGCTAGCGTTCAACTGGCTAAGAAGCTGTATTGGAAATAAAATAAAAAGAAATTTTAAAAAAGAAATTTCCAACAATAGACACACTAAAAGAAACATCCTGGCTAGAAAGCTGTGTGTCATTATGTGGCTAATAATGTAAGTGCCAGAGTTTATATAGACCTTTATAATTTATAGGGTGCTGTTGACCATCTCATTTCATTTGACCACCATGGTAGAGTCACATAAAGGTGAAGGAGATATTATGACAATTTTTCAAAGCAGTAAACTGATGTCCCTTCAGGTAACCTTCAGATGTAAAGACTGC
This sequence comes from Tarsius wallacei, assembly GCA_963574415.1. NCBI lineage: Eukaryota > Metazoa > Chordata > Mammalia > Primates > Tarsiidae > Tarsius > Tarsius wallacei. The sequence goes on from CAUYQG010003231.1 coordinate 13,302, forward strand.
TCTCATATATCTTCTCCAGTGTCATTTTGGCCCCTGGTCCTGGCCCCACTATTCTCTCCCAGTCTACTCATTCATGCCTCTGCTTCTACCTCATTCCAGCCTAGACCTCTTCATCTACCACATCAACAGATTTCTTTCCACCACACCCACAATTTTCCTGTCCCCACTTTCTCCTCTTGTCACACCCACCTGGCACTCTCACCCCTGCCTCTGAGTTGGTCCATCCATTTCCTTACTTGTAAACCACCAAGTGTAATTTCACAAATTACAGCAAACATGTGAAAGAACCAGAAACATTGACTCCTGGACCGGGGCTTGTTTAACTGTATATGATGCAATATTCATTTCCTTGAGTGGGACTGAAAGAGAAAGCAAATGAGCATCCGTGAGGATGCTGGTTTTTAGACTTCGAAACTCGCTCCTCTGAGAAAGAGAATGCTGTCAATAGGCTTTTAGAAACTCTCTCAGAATGCAAAAAAAAAAAGAAAAAGAAAAAAAGAAAAAAGAAAACCAACCCAAATAGTTGTCATGTAAAAGTCCAGATTGCACTTTGCATGCTTAATAGATCCCATTTATTAAGCTCTTTCTACTAGGTCCAGGGCCTGTGCTAGAAGCTTGACATATATTATTTATAATTCCCACGAGTTCTAAAGCGGCTGAGTGACCACATTCTAATGGTCTTCACTTTTCTTGTCTGTAAAATAAAACTAATTATAATATCTACCACTTGGAGTTGTGGTGAACATAAATTGTGGTGATGTACATAATATGCTTGGCTTGAGGCCTATGACAGAGTTAGAGCTTGAAAACCATGAGGCATTTTGTTTTTATTAGGAATTACACAGGAAATTCAAACTCCATGTGTTTTCCACTTAAACCCTCTACTTTCCACAACACTGCATAATTTCACCTGCATTGGAGAATCTGATTGAGGAAAATAACAGAACTTAGTAGCCAAAGTGTGGGCTTCAGAGTTAAGGCGTTCAAAATGCAGATCAGATTATTGGAAATTGACTTGTTCTCTATCCTTTGGTTTTCTCATTTATAAAATGAGGATGATAATCATACCAATATCATAAGGTGTTTGTGTGAATTAAGAGAGATCATGCATCTAAAGCTCTTTCCAACTTATAGGAAGCATTTAACAAATGCTGGCTTTAATATCCTCACACAAACCCCATGGGGTGGTTATCATCATTAGCACCATTTTACTGATGGAGACCCTGATAATGTGAGAAATACAAACAATGGTGGTCTTAAAACTAAGTGTTGCCCATGGCCAAATTCAATCCTATAAATGTTGATCAAACTCCCTCTCTCCCCAAAACGGTTCAGCTGCCGACCAGTGCCATGCCCCATGGAGCAGGGGACTATAGCACCCACCCATTTCTGCTGACCATGAGCTGCCCACTCTTTGTCTCCATGGACCAGTCACTTATCTCTTACATTGATTTGGGATTTGAGGTTTCTGATCCAATGCATCCTTGTCTCCAACCTGTGTTCCCAATGATTTATAGTATAACTTGATGGATGTCGCATCCATATTTTTGAATCCTCATCCATTTTCGTGACAATTCCTGAATGCAAAGCCTTAGATGTCATTCGGTAATGAAATTCAAGTTTTGAGGTTTCAAAAAGTCGTATGTGTACGTATGTGTGTGTGTATACACATAAAATGGAATACTATTTAGCCACAAAAAATGAGAAGGAATTAAATCATGCCTTTTATAGCAACATGGATGGAACTAGAGGCCATTATCTTAAGTGAAACAAGTCAGACGCAGGAAGACAAATACCGCATGTTCTCATTTGCAAGTAGTAGCTAAATAATGTGTATACACGGACATAGAGTGTGGAATGATAGACGTTGGGGACTCTGATAGAAGGGGTAACAGAGAGATGGATAATGAGAGATTACCTAATGGTACAATGTGCATTATTTGGGTGAAGGATATTCCCCAAAGCCCTGACCCTTACACAATCTATGCATGTAACAAAACTATACTTGCACCCCTTTTTATACAATAAAAAGAAACTCAAATCTTGCTGAGTTGATTCAAGTCACCAGTTCAAATGCTATAAGTGAAGTAAGATGTGTACAGTTATTTCAGAGGAAAATTGAACAAGTTTCTTACTGTCTCTGAATCTCAGTCTCCTTGCCTATTAAAAGGAGGTGAGTGTTTCTGCTTTCCCTATATACAGCATGGTTGTCAGGATCTGATACCCAAAGCAAATTATTGCTCTCCTTTCTTACCTTAGATCTGACTGTTCTATTTTCTTCAATCACACTTTAATTATGGAAAGACAAGAATATGTCATCAGCTATAATCTCTGCTGGCCCACGTAGAGGCAAGCATGTTGGGAATCAATGCCAAGAATTAGGATTCTTCCAACTTGGGTTGTTTGTTTCCACCTTAAAGTTAAACGCAACATAGGGTTTCTTTGAGTCATTCTACAACTCCCTTCAAGGGACTAAGAGTTGATTCTCTTGTCCTGTCCCAAGTTTGGACTTTTTTTTCCTCATGTGTATTTCCAGTAGTATCTTTTTTCACACTGAAAGAAATAACTGGTTGAGCCCCTTTCCTTCTCAAACAGGTCCACTCAGTCTTTTTAAATTGCAGAATTATAATTCAAATGGAAGGAATATTCATGCCAAGAAGTCTATGGGAACAATTGCAAAGACAATGACTAGATAACAAACCATATGGTGGAGTAATAAGGAATGAACCAACAGTTTACTGCAGGGGTGAAGACTGATTTACATCTTCAGATTTGCAGTAGAATGCTGATTGGCTTTGCACAGAAATGCAAGAGACTGATTAAGAGGCAGATTTGCATACAGCTCAGTGGGATGCTCTGAGCTGAGCTCAGGAAAAGACATGTGGTTCAGCAGGGAATCTTGTACCTGTAATAGTCCTTCTTGCAAATGCTGGGAGCACATCCCCTGAGCAAGGATGGGGGGACTCCCAACAAGGGCTTTCATAATTAAAGCACTGACAACCTTTACCACTGATACACAAACAACCCCCATCTCCACCATGGGGTGTCATAGAAACAAAATAAGCTTTGCAATCTGGGTGACCTGAGCTGGAATTTAGACTTTACCACTTACTTGCTTTGTAAACCCTGAGCAAGTCACTAATCCCCCTCAGAGCCCTATTTTCCTCATGTGTAACTAGAGAATGGGGGAGGGGTGATAGCACTCAGCTTGAATGTCTGTTAAAGAGGGATCAAAGCGATGAACATACAGCCCCTAGTCTATAATCATATTTATTATTTATTCATTACTATTATTTTATAAGATCTGTGGAATCGTATCAAGGCATCAGGTAGCTCATTTTCTTATCTTCAGAATCTAGAAAGCACATTCAATCTTCCACACTTTAGAGACCAACACTGGGAATATTCAACCTCTTTCTATCTCTGTTTCTTCCTCAGTTTCAAGAACCAGGTTCCAATCAAGAAAAGCAGTGCAGTGGAGAAGGCAGCTTCCACTGCCAATGACATAGATGAGCAAACCATACTGAGGCTACAGAGGAAGTCTGACATAGCCACACGTAGCCAGAAGCAGATCGCCTCCCTGTTCTGCCTCTTTTCTTGGGGACGATGCAGCTCCTATCTGCACCATCAGCATGCAAATGGAGAAACAACAGAAACGAACAGAGACAATGCTAAGAAAGTAAAGAGCAGGTCTGAACAGCAAACCACTGAGGTCTGGTAATTGTGGGTGGGTGGGGAAGAAATCCAGCTGCTGCTATTCAGATGAACTATGAAATGAAAAAATAATCATAATGATAATGAGGGGCCTTAAATGTTTGTGGTTCCCTTAACAAAACGGGTCAGATGACCTTCACCCTTGGATAACTCTTTGTCATCCTTCAGGACTCTGGTCCTACCTTAAGCTCTTTCAGGAAGTCTTTTCTCCTCACTTCTGCAACACCCAGGCTGCTGTAGGTGCCCCATGCTCACCTCTCCTATTAACACTCATCTCACTTTGCTGTCTCTCCAACTAGACTGTGAGTTTCCTGAATTTACAGGGGCATAACATTAATAATTTTTGTTTCACCAGTACCTACAGCAGGCCTGGCACAGTGCAGGCAATCAGTAAATACTTAGTGAATAGATCAGCAGTGGGTGAGTGGGAGGGTTCAAGAGTGAATAGATGACTGTATGGAAGGATGAATGAATTACAGTTGGTCAGACGAGTTGATGGATGGATGGATGGTTTACTAGCTGGTTGTTGGATGACTGACTGGATGGATGGGTGGATAAAGGGATAAGCAAATAGTTCAATGATACCAGACAGTCATAGTTTATAGTCACTCTATCCTAAAGGCTTAGAATTGAGTCCACTTAAAGGGCTAGTTATTGGCACGACTCCCCTCTGCTCAACTTCCAGGGCAGACACTATCTACAAGAATCTCTGGGTCCTATATGAACATTTCCATCATTCATCCTAGAAACCGTGCAAAGTTGTGCAATTAGCACCAGACTTGGAGACTCATGGACCTAAACTTGAATTCTTTCTCAACTATTGACTTAAAAATGTTACTGAACATCTCCAAGACTGCGCTAATCGAATGTAAAATCAGAGAGTATTACCAACATCCTAGGGTTATCATGTGGCTAAAGTGAAATAATAAATACGAAAACCCATATTGTAAGGTTTGATACAGAATAGATGATCAAAAATGCTTACTAGTTATTTGCATTATATTTAGAGGATCACAAAAGTCAATTCCCTTACTATTCCAAACTTATTTTAGAAATATTGCATTTTTTCCAAACAACAAATGCTGGCAAGGCTGCAGAGAAAAGGGAACCCTCTACACTTGTTGGTGGGAGTGTAAACTAGTTTAACCTCTAGGGAAAACAGTGTGTCAATTTTTTAAAAAATTAGCAATTGACCTTTCATACGACCTCAAAAAGATACCTGCACATGCATGTTTATTGCAACACTATCCACAACAGCAAAAACATGGAACCAATCATGCTGCCCATCAAAACTAGACTGGATTTTAAAAATGTGGTACATATACGTGATGGAATATTACACAGCCAGAAGGAAGGACACAATTATGAACTTCAAAGCAACTTGGAAGGATGTACAGTCTGTAATACTCAGTGATGTAGCACAGAAACCAAGAACTGAATACCACATGTTCCCACTCATAAGCAGACCCTGAACAAATATAATACTACTACAAGAAAGGGGTTGGCATTAGTGGGAAATGGCCAAGGGAGGGAGTAAGGGGCACCTTTCATCAATATGTGTCCCTGATCTCAAACCAGGTGATGTGGGGTCCAAAGTGAGGGCCAAACGTTACCTGTACAATGACCATTTGCATACCTAACCCTGAATTGTAACCAGCATCTTTAAAATGAAAATAAATAAAAACACCTGGAAAAGCTCTGTCTCCAATTCTAAGCCACATCATAATGAGAAATAATAGTTCATTGGCTTACGGTACTTAGTTTGAGTGTAATAAATTACACTCAACTGACAACAACTACAACAAAATGAATTAAGAATCATTATTCAATTTATGAGTAAAGTACAATGTATTTTAAAAGGTAGTACTTAGGACTTATTTTAATTCTGGAGCAATCGTAGGATATAAAAGTTGAAATATAGATTATCTCTGTTGTTGAATAAGCCATGGTATCAAATGAAGGGATTTTTAATAGAATAGTGACATTATTCGCTATTCCCTTTCAACATTAGTTTGTCTACCATGAGAATGCATATATACTTGTTGTTTACACATCATTTTAAATTTATAGGATTAAAGATGATGTGGTAAAATACATAAAAGACAAAGTCAAAAAAATAGAATATATAGGAAGGGAAATATAAAGATGAGAGTAAGCCAGTAGAAAATAAATTTCAAACTATGCATCAGTCATTTTCATCCTTTTGCTATAAGATTTCTAGTAGATCTTGTGGTTTCTTTGGAGGCAACCTACATCTTCTTGTTTAAATAATCCCACTCAAGTGATATTTTCCTAAGAAACCAAAATTCAATTCGTTCCTTAACCTTCAACATCTAATTGTTTGGTCTCACTCTTCTCTAACAAGGTTCCTTGCAACTTTTCCTGTCCTTTAGAGTCCTACTTTTACAAATTATCTTCACTTGTTCTTTCAGGAGACAAGTGCTATAAACACCATCTTTTGTAATATGTTCACATTTTCTGTATTCATTACCAAACATTAAAGAATAATTATCTAACTGTTTGTTTGGTGGATTTTTTTTATTATTTCTCTATTTTCAGATTTGAAAGATGCTTCTTGAAAAAGTTCCACAATCATTATTCAGTACACTCAGAGTCAAATATATTTCAGGATTCAATAATTTGAGATTATATACATGAACATTTCTGAAGCAAATATATGAATATTCATGTAAACTGAGATTCCCAAAGACTGTAAATAACCTCAAGTCAGTCTTTCTTCCAACAATTTCTGTGAGGTCATGCTTTGCTTTCAGACGAAGTTATCAAAGAGTTTGTCTTCCATCCTACTTTAGACATCAGAACCATGGGTTGAAAAATGCGATTCATAATTTTCTGCATCTTCTCTCTTCTTAAGGTTGTCATTTCAGTTTTATCCCTAAATCAATTCCTTACATTTTTAAAATTAGAGTTTTTTTAATTTCCAGTCATGTGTTTTCACCAGATAACCAATCAAACCTTCCCCTTTGCAACCTTCTCTTTAAAGACAAATTTGATATACAATTGTCTTAGATATATCCCTTCATTTCTAATTTATATTAGAATATAGATCTAATAGATTTATCTTCTGAAGCATTAAGTCTTATTTGAAGTGTGCACCTGCTCTTTTATTACTCTATATGTCTCTGCCTGTACTCCTCTAGTACTGAAACTATCTCTTGAGACACTGTCCTACATTTACTTCAGGTACCCTATAATATCTGTCTTTTGTCCTACTTTCTTGCATTGTACTCAGTTATTGAGTCATCCCAAAAGAAGTCCTGTATTCTACAAGGCATCTTGACCTTAAGATTGTATTTACAAATGATGACGATCACACAGGAAAATCATTAGAGTGAGTAAAAATATTCAATCTACCAACGTCTTTAAAAGCTGTACAGATAATTTGCTTTAAACCAGATCTTAAAATTAACTAAAATAAAATAAATGAAATAATTTAGTTCAAATATTTTGGAGCCCAGAGGCTCCATCAGAAATCTCTTCAATTATTATTTAGACCTTAATATTCTCCTCCCTCTTTATTTTCAATTTTTTTCATAACATGCACCAGACAGTGTAGTCTTATAGGCAGTCCAACTAAAATCATCTCTCTTCTCAGTGTAAGTTCTGAACCAACAAAACAGCAAATCAAATAGTAAAACACACAGAAGTCACAACATCACCTGTCTTGTTGATACAAGCTAGGGTAAATGGTGAAGCTCAATGGAACGTCTAAAGGACTTCTAACAGAACAACAGCCAAGAGTTCGACTTCAATCATCAAAAATAGAGAAAGATAATTACAGCAGTTTTCCATTTCTGCATAACAAATTATTGAACACCTAGAGACTTAAAGCAATAGATATTCATTATCTCCCAGTTTTCATGAATGGGGAGATAGACATCACCTTGCTGGGTTCTCTGCTCAGAATCCTCAGGTGGTCGGCCATGCTGACTCTTCATCTGGAGGCTTAACTAGGAAAGAATCGACATCTCAGTTCACAGATTTTGTTGGAAGAATTTATTTTCTTCTTGCCCTATGACTGTGGGTCCCGGTTTCTTATTGGCTGTTGACAAGAGGCCATGGCAGTCTACTGCTTCTTGACACTTTCCATAAGAAGTTCACAGCATGGTTCTTTGTTCCTTCAAGACTAGCAAGAAAATCTCTTGTTCCGTTCTGCCAAGTGAGAGTCTTAGATAATGTAATTATGGGAGTGACTTTCCATCACTTTGACATGTTCTATTTGTTAGAAGCAAGTTACAGAATGAAGGAGAGGGGAATATTCAAGATGTGACTCATTGGGGTGACCTAAGGTACATCTATCACTGAACTTTTGGTCAGTTACCTGATTCAGGTTCCCATAAGGTAAAATAAATAGACTCAAATCGAGCAAGTAACAAAAATAAAATCCCCAGGAATATATCATGGCTTTCTGATCCCAAAGATTGATAAAAATTCTACTGAAGAGCTGATATGCATTATGGTGTATTGTGGTTATGTTGGTCAGTATTTTGTAGCAACTTGGCTAGACTATAGTTTCCAATTGCTCAAACATTAATCTAGGTGTTGCTGTAAAGGTCATTTGTATATGTGATTAAAGTTAATAAACAGTTAACTTAAAGTAAGATAGTTTATCCTAAATAATCTGAGTAGGCCTGAATTCAATCAGCTCAAAGGCTTTAGGCAAAGCGAGGGTTTCCCTGAAGAAGAAGAAACTCCATGCATGGATAGAAGTTTAAATTAATGCTTGAGACTCTCATCCTGACCTTCATGATGGCCTGCCCTATTGATTTTAGATTTGCCTTGTTTTCTCCATGCATGTAATCAAACTCCTTTCAACAAGTGTGTGTGTGTGTCTGTGTGTAGATAGATGAATAGATATAGATAGACAATAGATAGATAGTTGATAGAGATAGAGAAGAAAGATAGATAGATAAGTAGACACATATAGATAGATTGGGGGGGCAGGATTACAAGATACAGAATAATCTTTTGGAGGGTAGGCCCTTTGTAGTATACTCAGAATTTGTTTCTCCAGACCAAATGGTCAACAAAATTTATTCACAAATTTGAGAAAGTTGTGTCACAATTTGCAGAAATATTCCAAGTTGCGGCAAGCAGGTGATTGGTTCTTCCACCATGAAAATACCCCGCCCACACCACACTGACTGTTCAGCAGTTTTTGACCAAAAACGGCATGATCCCTATGCTTCACCCTCCCTGTTTACCTCATCTTGCCCCTAGCAATGTTTTTTTTGTTTGTTTGTTTCCCTGGATGAAAATAGGTTCTCAAAGGGAAACATTTTCTGATGTGGAAGTGTGGTGAAACAAAAAACAGTAGAAACACTAAAACTGACATCAAAACTGACGAGTTCAAAAACTATTTTGAGCAGTGGAAAAAGCATCTCAGTAGGTGTATTTCATCAAACAGAGAGTACTTTGAAAGTGATTGAAGTTTAAACATGTAAGAATGAGTACACAATATTTTATAAGTAAATTCCAGTTTTGGGAGGTCTTCTTCATATATGTATATGAAAATCTTCCACTACTTTTGTTTCTCTTGTTGAATTGTTGAACTCTGATTCTTAAAGACATTTGGCATAATGATAGTGCCATGTTTTCTATAATATACCTCAATGTAGATACAGGGCATAATATGTAAAAAATTGATGTAATCATTTTTCCAGACAGTTTGAAACTGAAGTTCATGGAAAGAACGACACTGTATCTGTGTATCGGTCCATTGCAAAAGAAGAACCCAGCTGATGGACTGAAGCAAACACCCCAAAGTGTTCAGTCCCCCCTGCCTGCGTGGTCTCCAAATATTTCAGCAGAAATGTGAGCTAGTGAACTAGGAAGCATTGATTTGGTAGTCCTGTCTTAGGGCATCCAAATAATACAATCTAGACATTTATTTATGGGTTTACTTAATCTAGAAAATAGATTTCAGAGTAAAAATGAATAGACTACATTATCTCCAGATAATGATCATAAATATGTTTTTTCTTTTAACAGAAGTCTTCATAAATATCGCATAGAAATAAGTGAAAGTTTATTGATACAGATAAGGAATTAAGAGTGCTACTCTACTATGACATTTGCAAAGAAAATGTATATATGCATCAATAGAACAACAGATCATTAAAATACATAACTTCAGAATATATTGTTAGGATATGCATTTTTGTCTGCTTCCGCACAAGGACAGGCATCTCATCAAGATTCAAAGATTTATATTGTAGCCATAGTAGCTAAATGCCCAACTGGAAGGAGTAACTGTATATTGTTTACTTCTGATAAATGTAAATTCCAATAAACCTTTTAAGATTGCTCAGGGTAAAATATATGCATAAAAATGCAATGAGTTGTTGTCTATTGTTTCTTTTGTTGTTGTTTTACATAAGATTATAATTATGAGTCAGATAAATATCACAGGACTCCGATTGAGAATTATTATTTGAAGTTTAGTATAGCTAAACTTTACACAAGATGCTGGAAACCAAAATTAATAGTTCGGAAAGACAGGAAAATGAGGGTTTTGTTGCTACGACCAACAAAATAGTTAGTTAGAATCTAAAAATATTGGATGACCAAGATTCTATTCAAAGCCGGGCTCAGTGGCTCAGCCTGTCATCCCGCGCCTTGGGAGGCCGAGGTGAGTGGATTGCCTGGACCCGCGGGTTCGAGACCCGCCTGGGCAACTTGGTGAGACCTCATCTCTACAATAAATGCAAAAAAAAACTAGCCGGGCGTGGTGGCGCGCGCCTGTAATTCCGGCTACTCGGGAGGCGGAGGCGGAAGGCTCGCCGGAGCCCAGCGAGTCGAGGCTGCGGTGGCCGGGAGCGGACACTGCACTCCAGTCTGGGTGAAAGTGAGACTCTAACTCCAAAAAAAAAAAAAGTTCCTATTCACAATGCGAAGATACCAACCAGAAGAACTTATGTTTCTAGGTAGAAAAAGCAGCTTAGGAAAGTCAGAGTCTTCATATCTGGGTGATTAAACTGTGTTGCCTTGAGAGAAACGGTACAGCTGAAGGGAGAAGACTGGTGATGGAGCAAAGCAGATAAAAGAACAGGCTCTCAAGTGTGTGAATCTTGTAGGACCTCAAAGCGGAGGCATTAAGCAAAGATCTACCACTCGCACTCATTATTTTATAACTGTTTCTACAGGAAATTCAGACTATAAAGACTTCTGCATAAATGTGTCATTTGAATGCAGACTAAATCTGGTTAAAAGACGCCTGGGTATCCAGAAAAAATAGAAGCAAAAGCATTAAAGCAATGTGCTTCAAGATTCTGAGCATGAGACTACCTCAGACAGAGAAGCTCTTATAATCTCTTTCCAAGCGTAATCCAGTAACTTTTAAATAGTGACGAATCCAGGAGAGCAGCAATTTTTATACCCAACATAAGTTTGTCAGGAAAACACACACGCACGCACACACACACACACGCAAACACACTTGCACACACACATACATACATACACACACATTATCAAAAAGGATTAAAAGCAAATAAAGAAAAATCATTCCACCATTTTGCAAATAACTGAGACCGATAATTTTAACTGGTCACAAAAAATAAATTATATATTGTGAATACACTGTGAAAACTCCTGATTTGGGTCTTTAAAAAAGCGTGTCAAAGTCAAGAAAAGAGGCTTGAAATGAATTGCGACTCATTGCCATTTAATGAGTATTCACATTTGTGTGTAACATATAGTCATTCAGAAACTATTACTTAGCACATTCATTATTTAATTATTTTTGATATTCATTTGTTCACTCATTTATTTACTTATCCTATAAATATTTATTGAACACAAAATATCTTCCAGGGACTGAAATGCAAGGAAAGAGGCGACGGTCCTTGTTCTCAAAAATTTTTATTCTTAAGAAGAAAAGACACTTAAATAGGCAATTGGCATTTATTATGGAAATCACAATGAAAGAAATAGGTAAACACAAGGAAAGCACCTAGAATTGTTTACACCTGACCTAAAACATAAAAATTCCATAGCAGAGAGCCAGATAATATTTTTTAGGGGGAGACATTCTAAATAGAACACATAAGCAAATACAGGAAGATAAGAAATAATCTGGGATGGGCAGAGACTTAGAAGCATTTCATAATTCTCAGAACATAAAATTAAAGACTGAGATAGATCTGGAGACGCCAACAGGGGCTAGAAAAAAAAATGCTAAGAGACTTGACATTTATCCTTGAGTCCATCTGGAAAAGCAGATCTGTAGGGTTTTAATAGATATTACAAATGTATAAAAAAAGTTCATTGTTGAGTGCATTTGAGAAATAAATATTAAATAAGATTAAGCAGGCATTCTTTAAGCCTTTAATGTATCTATACGCTTTGTGAATTACCAAATGTTGGTGTTTCCTAAACTCATTTGTTCGAGGTAATTTTTTTCAAGGAACATCTCACAGGATTGGGATCCCACTAAAAATTACCTGAGAAAGAATGGGAAACTCTGAAGAGTTCCTATATGGAAATAACAAGAGCAGATTTGCAATTTAGAAATCTTTCCCTGGGGATTTTTGTGGAGGCTTGGTTAAAGGTTGAAATAAGTGGATATGGGAAGGCCAGATAATTGGTGAGACCAGGCAAGAGATAATAGTAGCATAGGAGCAGTAAAATTACAGGGAAACAGGAGAACTGTGTCAAGGAATTGGAATCCACAGGATCTGTGTCTGGATTAAAAGGTAAGAGGGGAAGAAACAATCAACGGCTGTCTTTCTGGATTTCTGGATTAAGGGACTGAGAAATTGATGGATCACTAAGACAAAAATGATAGAATATTTCAGGAAATGAATGGTAAGTTAGGTTTTTGAAATGTACAGTACGAATTGTTTTTGTAAATGCTACTGATAACAGTCAATAAGCTGTATTTACAAAAACCTCAAGCTCATGGGAAGATTTGTCACAAGAGGGGATTTCTGGAATCCATATCTGTGGCTTTGTATGGAAATCTTCCCAGAAAAACTTCATCCGAAATCTCCACTGATAGTTCCTGTTCCTATTGACATGATGATGCCAGTCAATTTTCTCACCCACAGTTTTTTAGATCACTTATTTGATTAGACTTATTAACACACACACATAAAAACAGCCTCTGTCTGTATAACTGATAAATGTCTCACCCAGAAACTGGCATTGGCATTATTTAGGATAAGGTAAATTGGCTTTCCGTAACGCATAGTCCACAAATGTTAAAAAATCCCAGAATATGGCCCACATCGAGTCCAAGCAGGTAGGGTGGTGGCTTCCATCCAAAAGTACTCCAATTTTGTGCCAGTTACATATCAATATGGGTTTTCATTATCACTGTGACCTGGGGGAAAAAAAAAGCATGGAGATTCCACAACTGGCTTTTAAATGCTAAATGCTTACACCTAAAAGTGAACCAAACAAGTTCTAATTACAAAGCAATTTACTGTGCCTCCTATAATTAAAAAAAAAAAAAAGGAAAATTACCAACAAAAAGAAAAGATCCAGTAATATTAGTGAACAGCGGTAGACACTATTCTAAATTAACAGATCAACGAATTATTATCATGGTCACAGCATGTTGATAAGTGTTATGGATATCTTATAATAGGAAAGATCACTTAATGCTGTTTTCAACTTTTTCCTAAAACAACAAGACATCAAAAATACATAATAATAATTACAAATAAAAGATGACTTCTAGAATTCGCCTTGGAGGATATATTATTTAGTGCTCCCACTTCATTCCTGACTACGTAGGCGGAACCATAGTGGATTAGAGAAATATGAAGAATTTGAGTACTCCCTTGAAATGTGGATTTAGAGCCCCTCTCCCCCAAACAAAAGGTAATAAAGAAAGGAAACCATCCATGGATCCATGGAATATGCTGAGTCATATTAGAAGAGACACAAATGCCTGATGAAATTGTCATTATAAAGACTAATACAGCACCTGCCATGTTCCACAACCACTCGTGACTCTTACAGAGTAGATGGTAGAATTCAGACAGATCTTGTCTGATGTGACTCCAAATGAAATCAGACATTCTGTGAAGCTGGAAAATAATTTTTCAAATGTGCTGTCAGTAATATGTAAAGTATTATTAAGTATTTGAGAAAATACATAAAGCTACGCATATGTAAATAAGTTTTATTTTCTCTTCTATTTCTGCTGTTGCAAGAGCGAAATCAACAGAATCGTTATGCTACATGTTGACTCTGAGGGAAGATTAAGAAATTTGGCATCTAGAAATTCCTCTGTTGGCCTTAGCTTCTATATTTCACAGAATTATTTTCACTTTAGGAAACTGGCATTGTAAAGTATAATGTGTCCTCATGTGATTTCTCAAACAAATGAGCGTTTTTAAAACATCACTTTGTAATAATAAAAATGTATTCATGAACCTGAATTACTGTACTGTTTATAACTATTCTCTTGGTGTGAATTACTCTGTAACAATTCATGGCCTGCTCACTTGGCTTAATTAAAGTGTTCCCATTCTTACAAAGTGCATAAATGGAGTAGAATTATTTTAAAATATGTCATCTTAGGGGAAAAAGTCTGATTAGTATTTGATTCAGTGGCATGGGAAACTGAATTTAGCCACAGGCAGCACTGCTCTGAGACCAATGAGAATGTAGGGAAAGGTGAAACTAGGAAGATTTTATAAAGAAAATGATCTCAGATTTTAAGCCTATTTCCCCAAATCATTAGGGACAGAATCATACCACATCGTCCAGTATGTGTGTGTGTGTGTGTGTGTGTGTGTGTGTGTGTGTGAGAGAGAGAGAGAGAGAGAGAGAGAGTGTGTTTACAACAAGCAAGGCACAGGGGTACTAAGTGAAAAATCCCTGCCTTCTGAGTTCTGCAAGAAACAAGCAGAAGACAGGTACAACAGAAGACAGGTATAAGATGGTATACTATATGCAAATATCTTAGTAATCTTGATATACCATTGCAGATCATTTTATTTTATTTTTTATTTATTTTTATTTTATTTTATTTTATTTTTTTGAGTTGGAGTCTCACTCTGTTGCCCAGACTGGAGTGCAGTGGCCGCTCCTGGCCACCGCAGCCTCGACCTGCTGGACTCCGGCGATCCTTCCACCTCAGCCTTCCAAGTAGCAGGAAGTACAGGCGCGCGCTACCACGACCGGCTGATTTTTTATTTATTGTAGAGATGAGGTCTCGTCAAGTTGCCCAGGCAGGTCTCAAACCCGCGAGCTCAGGCAATCCACTCACCTCAGCCTCCCAAGGCGCAGGATTACAGGCTGAGCCACCGAGCCTGGCTTGCAGATCATTTTAAATGTTCATGGCTATAGTAATTTATTTCAGTTAAATACATCATTTTTATCTTTAACTAAATTTGTGTACAGTATACAAGAAAGGAATATATGTTCACTAGGAAGTGACAGAGAAAAACGACCCTATTTTCTAAAGATTTCCCTGATAAAAATTAGAAAAGTGGGTTATCTCATTAACCTTAAAAATTTCATGCTCTAATGATCACTACAGATTTGTATTACACGACAGGAATACATACTTGAATACAAAATAGAAGTCATTATGATCAATAACACATATGTTGGGTTCGAGACCAGCCAGGGGAACTTAGTGAGACCTCATCTCTACAATTAGAAAAGAAAAAAAAAATTAGCTGGGTGTGGTAGCACATGCCTTTAGGTCCAGCTACTCGGAAGGCTGAGGCAGAAGGATGGCTGGCACCCAGCAGGTCGATGAGATGAGCGTGCCACTGCACTCCAGCCTGGGTGACAGACTGAGACTCCGACTGAAAACAAAAACAAAAACAAAAACAAAAACCACATATATTTATAAGTCATTTCAACGCAGCCATAAAAAAGAACAAAACCACGTGTTTACAGCAACATGGATGCAGCTGGAGGCCATGATTCTAAGCAAATTAATACAGCAACAGAAAACCAAATAGAGCACGCTCTGACTTACAAGTGGCAGCTATACACCGGGTACACATGTGGCATAAAGACGGGAAAAATAGACACTGAGGACTCCTAAAAGGGGTAGGGAGGGAGGTAAAGTTTGAAAAACTACCTGTTGAGTATTATGTTTACTATTTGCGTGGTGGGTCCAGTAGATGCCCAAACCTCACCATCACACAACATACCCATGTAAAAACTTCACATATGTCCTCCCTAAATCGAAAATAGAAAAGATAAATACATAAAAGTTATCTCCAGAATAAGAGACATATTAGCTGGAATGCCATTATTAAAATGAAGTCCTGCATATTTAATTTCTATTATCCATGTATTCACTCCAGATGGAAACCAAAGCTTATGTGTTTTATTCATTATTTTGTGGGAGCCCACACTTTTACACTAATTAATATAAGTTGCTATTAGTATTACTTAATATTAATAGCAGATTTTTTTAAAAAAATATAGCACAAACTAGATAAATTATTTCTTCCATGTGATTTGTAGAAACTTTTCATCCAAGTGACTTCCCTCCATGTCAGTAGCAATAAAGAACAAAGCCCTGGATACCAAAATGATGAATTTCCTTCACTGCAAATATCTTTCACTTTCTCTAATACACTATATACCCACTAAAAGGGCATCATTTCCTAGAAATGTGAGAGTTAAACTTTTTAAGTGTCATGATATGTGTGTTGTAATGAATATTGTGCTGTATTATCATGACTTCAATACGATCAAAGGCTGCTTATGCATCTGAGATTCCTGAAGCAAAGCTGAGTGTCACAAGGATTACAGACATATAAAATGTTAAATCCTTAATCATCTTTCACACATTTTATGGCTAGCCTATCCTTTCTTACAACTCAATGAAGTTGAGATGATGACTAGTGGAAAATAGTCAACTAATTAAATTTCAGACTTTGAAAAAGGTCAAAATAGTACAGCATATTACTATACTTCACAGAATAAATGGAGCATGCAAATGCCAATACTTCATTCTGGTGACAAAACCAGAAAAAAAAAAGTGAAAAGAAATTGAGCAAAACTGTCTCATTGCTTCAAGGTGTGGCAGTCAAAATTCAGCTAGAATTTTAACTTCATAGTAAGCTATCAGCTATAAAATAGCAAAGGTTTCTTATCTTCTTTTGGCTGTATCTTGAAAGTTTCTTCTAGCATGTACTTCTTGAAAACAGCTTATTTTGCTACAGACTATAATTATGAGATAAAATCTCCCTTAACTTCATATCCAATAAGCTTTCCTACCTTGTCTTTAACAATCAGTTGAATTTCCATGGTCTGTCCATTAATGAACAACTATGTTTTATCAGTATTGTCATAAGGGGCAAAAGAGCTTACACAAATAACTTCGAAAAATGCCAACATTGTAAAATATGCATGGTCATTATACACATTTTATATTGTATAGACACATAATTCTTAAGTTTACTTGTGTTTTTGACTTTAAAAAAACTAAAACATGAATACACCTTTTGACCTTGCTACTTTTGGTGTTAGTTTTCAACAACCTGAACGACACCCATCTTTCATCCTTTAAAGGCTCAAAGTTTGTTACAGTTTTACCTTAAAAAGTATTCCAATGATGATTTTCCTTCTTTAAAGGACTTGCTTGTAGTGATATCACCAAAATCACTTCTTATGAGTAGTAAATAAGATAATGCATATGTATAAAGCACATTTTACAGGGCTTGACACAGACCAGATGTTTTAAAAAACATGGCATCTTATTGGAAATGTGTTTTGAAGCCTGACCTGCATTAGCTAAAAAGTACACTCTCACTGTTTCATAATTATATATTATTTATAATATTATCCAACTTCTGCAACCGAGCATTAGTTTTCAATGTATAGAATGATCAAAATGAAATCTATCTCAACAGGTTATCGAGATTATTATATTTGATAATTTTTAAGGTACATAATGCATTTGATATGTAAGCAGTGCTCCACAAAGTTCCATTTCCCTTCTGCCATTTTAGTATAACTCTGCTTTTAGTTTAAACATTTCCACTTGATGAATTCTTATAGGTTTCTGAATGTACAGAGAATTCAGGCAAAACCCATTGTATCAATTTTCTATCGTATTGAAATGCACTAACTTGGTGGTTTAAAACAACACAAATCTATTATCTTACAAATATATTGGTCAGAAGTCTGACAAAGCTCTCACTAGGCTAAGATGTCAGAAGCACATGGTTCCTTTCTGGAGATCTAGAGAAAAAATTCTATGGCCAGACTCAGCTGTTGTTACTTATGATTGCAGAACCAGAGTCTTTGATTTACTGACAGCTTAAACTGTGGGTCAATCCCAAGGTTTAGAATCCACTTCTTTCCTCGGTCTGTGGTCACTTTCACTTTTAAAACCAGAGATGGCAGGTAGAATCTGTCTCACTTGCCTATTTTAATTTTAAGAATTTGTGTTATTAGATAAGGCCCAACTGGATAATCAAAGGTAATCTTCTCATCTCAATGTTCATAATCTTAACCTCCATGTAAATTCTCTTTTACAATATCTGGTAACACATTTATAGGTTTCAGGGATTAGGATGTGGACATCTTTAAGGAGCTATCATTTTGCTGTCTGTTCCTTTTGTAAGTGTCATGGGACCTGTCAGTTGGACACATCACCTTCACACATGCCATAATTCCACCATGCTGGATCTGATGACTTGCAGTTGATGGTGTCTAAGAATCTCCCAGGAGTGCTACCAACACAGGGAAATTTTTTTTTGTTTTTTTCCCCCTTACGAATAGTAACGGGTTAAGTCACAGTGCAGTCCCACAGCATGGGACTCAAATGGCCAGGGAAAACTTATGTTGCCTTTCCTTGCCTCCGGCACCCACAATTCACTTCTGTTTGACAAAGCCCTATAACTTGTCAACTATGATGATTCACTGTTTCATGCTAAACTCATTTGTTGCTGATCACTATTAAGGTGATAAAGCTTAAACATGTTTATTACATTCTGAATTGTATTATCATCCTAGTTTCTACAGGTTTCCTTTTGGATTCAGTATTAAGAGTAATCTTAATGTTTTTACTTATGGCAAATCTAAATGGATTTCAGATCTATAATTTCAATTCTTATGTCCGTCACAAAAAAATATGCATTCACCCTCCTTCTACATTCTGCTCATCCTGTTGGTATTTTGAGAAAATAATCATGGATTCAATTTTCTGGTTCCCCATTTAAACTTGGCGAAATAAATTTATCTGAAGTTTTTCACTTCTCCAATTCCTTTTAATTTTTTTTTCTGGCCATAAATAGTGGAATTTTATTCATGCTTCGTTTTGCTTATGTAACACTGACCCATTCCCTTTTGTTAGTTACTTTCTGATCTTTTTGATTTCTTCTTCTTCATTGTGTCCTATTCCTGATGCCAATAATTTTATTGTTAAGTGTACTCCTTGACCATCCTTGTGATTATCTTATCACATGTATGTCTAAGCAACCTGTGTCTGGCCTGGAGTTCCTAACTGCTCCACTGGCTGGATATCCAGTGGATACACATGTGGGTTTAAAATATAGTCAGAACATTAACTTCATACAGAGATATGTGCTCTAACATGGTACTATAAACTCATGATTTTTAATATACAGGAATATATATATATATGTGTGTGTATTTGTACACGCATACATATGTACTGTATATTTACACGTGGATGATAGATAAATATGGTCATATCAATGTGCATATATGTGCATATTTAAAAAAGAAATGATGATTCCTTATAAGAGGGAATAATTTCAGAGTGGAAGAAATATGATACGAATGGGAAGATTTTATACTGTCAGAAAGTTAAAATGGGCTAAAAAAAGAAAATAAAAATATAGGGACTTGTTGAAAGAACACAGAAACTGTCAGTTTGAAGAAAGTCCATGAGCCCAAAGCTGGAAAAAAAAAGTGAACAGCAAAGCAAATAATGATAATACTGGACTTTAACATACAGAAAAATATAAACATTAATCAGTTTGTATTGATAAAATAAACTATACAATAAATATATGTGGAAAGATTATATTCTTCCTTATAGTACAATTTTAATTGATAAAGGTAGAAGGTAAGAGAATAGAAAATTTCTGTTGGGCAAACACTACACTGATTAGTTATGAAGTCAAGATCTACTGATGGAAGCCAAAATTATCAGACAAAAGTTTGAGGAGAATGAGGCTTTCATAATCTCAAAGTAGCTCTCACATGATGTTTGCTAACTACAAAGGGAAAGAGCAAATTAAGAGCCGAGGACCCTAGAAGAATCACCTTAGCAAATTTCTCAAGGTTAACAACACCTAAATTAAGGTATATTAACATTTTGAACCTCTTGTTTGATGCTCCGAGTTCAATGTAGCATTGTTTCTATGGCATTCTTTCAAAAAACGCATCACACCATTGCTATGAGGAGTCATCATCAGACAAACCTATATTGATCAATTTGACACAATAATTGATCAATACTCTTCAAGTGTCAAGGTGATGAAAGACAACCTAAGGCAGAGGGAATGGTCCAGACCATACTCAAGAGAAATAGCAGCTATAAGTAACGTAGAGCCTGCATGGAATCTTAGAGAAGGAAAAGAACGTCCGTGAGAAACCCTGTGAAATTTCATCAGATGTTAAAACTGAACAGAGTTAATAGTATTTAAATAGTCAACATCCTGCTTATGAAAATCATACTCTGGCTACATAAAATGTGATCACAGGGAAAGCAGGATGAAGGGATAAGGAAATACTTCTTATGATTTCGGCAACTTTTTTGTATGACTTAAATTAATTCAAAGAAAGCTAAAGAAACTGTAATCTAAAAAATGTTATTAGAACTATTTATACACAGGCAAAAACTAGTACTCTACATATTACAGGTGGTAATATGGCTAATTAAATACTATTTAACAATCATCAAAATATGTAATTTCATGAATTAATTCACATATTATTACGACTATAGTATAAGATAAATGCTATTATACCACCCAAATTTTACATTTGGAGAAACTGAAGCACAACAAAAGCAAATGATTTTGCCTGACAACTTTGAAACCAGGCAAAGCCCAACTTTTATTCACTATGCAGCATGGTCTCTCATTTGTGGCAATGTCTGCAAGCTTCATAAAACTTTCATTAATTTGATACATGGATTGAAAGTTGTACAATCAAATTATTAAATTTTGAGAAACAGAGTTAAAAAACAAGTGAGCAAAACTTCACAGTAAACACCACATGGTATTACTAAAGAATATATGTTGAAAATAGCAGAAATGACAAAGGTAATGAAAACCTTTGGCTGTCAGTTTCTTTTGTATTCTTGTGTCTTCAACTCTTATTTTTATGATCTTAAAATATAAAATTAGGACTATTTTTATGTCTGCTTATTGTTCTTAGCATACAAATGTATGTTAAGATCCTTCCTGCCTTTTCACTATGATTTTTTCCTTTCTCTTGTTCCTACATCTCTTTAATAGGTCATTGGTCTGTCTTCTGCAAGCTCCACCCTCTTTATTTCCTATGTTTCTTTTTGTATCTCAGATAACTTGCTTTGGCAGGGAAGAGAATGCTCCCCAGCACTATGCATTTCCTCGAGTCACAGCAGCTAAAGTCAGGATTAATTTTCATCTTAAGCATCAACGTAAGTCCCACTGCAATACAAGTCTGTAATGGGCCAGTAAAATCTTTTTTCTTGAAGAAGACCTCTTTCTTAACTCCACACCCGTGATGGGTTTAGGCATCCACCCACAAACAACAAACTGTGTCAAACCCTGCAGTCTCCTGACTCCCTCCCTTTTCTTCCCTTTCTCAGCCTCTCCAGAATAAAAACAACAAAATTAACAACTGAAAACTTCATAAAATTTGCACTGTACTTTCAGATATGGAATAATAGTTCTCACGGATGGAAAACAAAGTCAGAATTGATTTTTACTTTGCTAATTCAGAGAAAGTATCTCACATTGTTAAGCTCTTATAGCAAATGAATGAACTCTTGATATCCAGTCTGAAAAAATCATAATGGTTGACACATTAAAAAACGATGGGTGAGACAACACATCATCCTCGTCCAAAAAAAAACTCTTTTTCACCTCTTTACTCAAGTGTTTTTGTGTAAACAGCACAGGTTTCACTAGATTGAAAGTTCATGTTTTTTCTGTCTTCATTTGGATAAACCAAAGAGCATCTTAAACTCAATGTGGTAATATAGATACATCGGTGTCAAACACATTTGCTCCATCAGATTTAAGGACATCCCATGATGCTTCACATCCTCATTGGTTTATTTCGCTTGTCCTTCCGTCACTTGCTTTTTTGAACTATGCCATCTGTAACCTACTGGATTTTTGCTCTATACCATGGACAATTTTCTTGTATCAAGTTCTAATAACTAAAAGGATGACTTGCTACCAACACTTAGAAAAAGGCTTAATCATAGCTAATTCACATCACTGTTTTCTTAGCCTTTTAATAGATGAGTTTACCACCTAGAACACAAGTTAAATATAAATCATTGAACTGGATTGTCTTCAAATTTTATCCATTCACTTTCACCTGAGTTCTATTTTAATAGAGGAGATATCTCTTATCAAATGTTAATGTTTCCATCTATGCTTGAGTCTCATACTTCAAACTCCTTAGAAATGTTGGATAGTCAATAAGCTATTTTTTTTTTTTGCATCCAATTTTTTCCTCTCAATATTTTTAGGCATTTTATTTACACATTGTTTGTTTGTTTGTTTCCTTTTTAAAAATAGCTTCTGGACACCATATCTCTCTCAGACTATCTATTTTTGATAGTCATTTTTCTCAAAAGAACAACAGAATACCATTATTCCTCATTTCTACATTCCTCTCACTTACATCTAGCAGGTGTCCACCAGACCAACATCTACATTTATGAGGCAATATAAAACTTATGCTTGCCTTTTCTTTAGAACAGATTTCCAGAAGCCTTACTTATAAACCATTGCTAAAGAGTCTATTGATCCCTCTCAACTAAACTTACTTCTACTATACACACTGAGTTCTGGATGGGTTAAATAAAAATTCCACTTATTGCTTTGAACTTTTACCCTATACGTACACTGGCCTAGCATCATACTTTTTCAGATATATTATGTAATAAAGTGCTTCACCTTTTAATGGCATTTTCTTTTGATATATTTTTTTTCTGAATGTATTTGATGTCAAGGAAACAGTAACATAGAAACAAGTGAAATTCGAAGCTGCATTTATTGGTTCAGTGTAACATCAGTGCACCTAAAACTTTATCTTGTAAAATGCAATTTCTTCCAGTGTATTAATTCTTTCAAGCAAATTAACAACTATATTTGATGTTGCTATGTTGGCAATAAATGGAAGAAGCATTCTAACTAGAACAATTGTTATAAGCTCAGTGAAACTGAGTGAAAAGTTCCCAGATAAAGGAGATTGCCAAAAATATTTAAAATGAAAACAAGTAGAATTGAAGGTCAACATAACTAGAACACTGCTTTTCAAATGAGAATTTTTGAACAAGAAAGTTCATACATTTCAATTGTGGCACACTTAGCAAAAAATAACTAAATATATTTTAATAACATAAGGAATAATTTATGTTAATTTATTAAAATAGAAATTAGCTATTAAGGTATTTGATCAAAAAGTCAATATTATCTAAACATATTATTTGAATAACTCTCATAAGTTCCTGAGTACCTAATATAAGATATTACCAAAGATCTGGGACATGTGCTAATTCATAATAATATATTTACTAGTAAATGGTTTAAATTGCACATTTCTTTCTAAGATAATTATAGTACCACAGGTGAAAATAATCTTGTTGCTTAGTATAATTTTACTGTCTGATATGTGGGAGGTGTTTATATGGTTGGCAATAACAAAGAATCATTAAAAGCAACCCAAGATTAAACTAGAAACCCAAGGAAAGGTAGATGTCTATCTCAGATTGTGAAACAGAGCTGGGGCAGGGTGAGACATGGCTGAGACTAGATTAGACATGAGACCTGAGCAGGTTATGACTAACATGTACTGACTTTCAATTACATGCCATGCACTGGACTATTTTCAGCAAACATGCTATCTCACTTGTAAGCCTGCAAAGAAAGCCTGCCCGTGAGATGACAAGAGAGCAAGAGTGTGAGAACTAAAGACAAAGGTACAGAGACATGTGCAGGGACAGTTGCTTTGGGGTCTGAAATAATCTGGCAAAACTGAAGAAAGTTTTCTTTCTCCAGCTACCTCCATTCTGCAAATAATTGCCAGATAGCTGCATTGTGGGAGGCTGTTTTCTAGCTGGTGGATGTACTGGTAATTAAGAGAGACATGTTACCTTTTCTCAAGAATTATGTGTCACCCAAACACAGAGTAGACAGTTAAAACACTTTGAAAATTGGGAAAATAGTTGAAATAAACATGATTTATGCCATATGGCAGAGTACAATTCTAAATAGTTTTCTCAAAGAAGACAACCAAAATAATAGAAACAAACAACCCATGAGACTTTGTGAACACCCTGATGAAGGGCATTGAAAGAAACACACAGGTTAATTGAAAATAAAAATCGTCTTCTTTTTTTTTTTTTTTTTAATTTTTATACTCTGGGACCAAAGCCTTTTGAATTGACAGTTGAACACAGAAAGCACAGACAAGGTGAAAAACTATAAGAAACTTTTATCAAACATAGTATTCCAAGTTTAGAATTTTACACCCTCAGGTAAGCTTCAATAAGAAAAATAGGTGGACACAGAAAGGAAGTTCAAATATCTCAAGTTTGGCAAAATAAATAAAAATCTCTTTTGAAAATTCAAAATTTGAAAGTAGTTCTAAGACTGACTTTTTTAATCCCAATATGCTACCTGTGTTCTCTAAAAAACATCAAACATCAAAGCAGGAATTAAATTTAAAGTGGTCCTGGTTATGACTGGCTCCAGGCAGGAAACAGAAGCAAAAGCAAATCTTGTCTGGAGAAACTCGAATCAATGAACACCTAAAAATGACCTCAGATTAAGTTCTACTAAAATCAAACAGCTCACAGGCAGAAATCACATAAGTAAATAAGTCATTAAGTGAGAGCCAGTATAAATAATAAATAATGGATAAAGTCAAAATTGTTTCAAATATTGGAACTACCAGATATAAATTTTTAAAAACAAATTTGTTTAATAAATTCAAAGAAAAAAACTCAAATATATTTGCAGGGAACATACAAATATTAAAAAATGACTCAAAGTGAGTTTCAGATCTAGCATTTAAGAAGCTTAAGTTACATTCCCATCCTACTAGCAAGTAAAAAGCAGAATGAACAGAAAAATTAGGAACACTTCTTAGATCCACAAGAAAAGTTAAGTCGCAGGATATAACACAGCTGGAAGAGAGACCAGAAGGAGAATACAAAGAATCCCAATATACTGGAACAGAAGCACGCAAGGTGAAACCTCTGTGGAAACCAGTGCCAGGGTGGAGAAACATGAACCGTAGTTGACGAACTGATGGAAGCTCACTGTGAGCAAGTGTGAGAAATAACAATTCCGGGGACCAGGTCTAGATGGGAGAAACATTTTTCTTAGTTTTACCTGGTGGAACTTCACTAGGTTTGTACAGTGACTCACAGAGAAAAATTATTGCTTGCTGCCAGCAAGAGGAGGGGGAAAAGAACAATTTCAAAATACAGCAGAGCATTCTGCTCGTCTTCATAGGGATCACCCTCAGGATAAACTATTTAACCAGAATACAGACTACTGGGGTTTTCTCAGAGCCTAACTGACAGGGGAAAGAAAACACCCAAGCTCAGCCCACTCTAGCTAACCTGTCCTTCCTAAGAGAGAGGGAGACTGAGAAGCACATGTGAAATTCACAGTCTAGAGAGTTAAACTCACTAAAAGACTAGACCTAATAATAGAGCTATACAACCCTTCTGTTCCTGCCACAACTTGCTACCAATTTGCTAAAGCCCTACTTACAGCGGTTTCTTATACCTGGCACATTCATGCCTAGCTTCTTGCTTGCAATTTAGAAAGAAATTACAAGGCATACTCACAGACATAAAACACAGTTTGAGAAGACAGAGCAACAACAAAACTAGACATAGCAGGGATGTCTGACTTAGACTGAAAAACAAATGAACAAACAAACACAAAACCTACAATTGATATGCTAATGATTCTACTAGATCCCATGGGCAACATGTAAGAACATAGGGGCAATATAAGCAGACACATCAAAATTCTGAGAACAAAAAATTTTAAATGCTAGAGATCAAAAACACTGTTGGAAATGAAGAATGCCTCTCATGGGCTTATTAGTAGACATGACACAGCTGAGGAAAAAAATCTCTGAACTTGAAAATATCAAATAAAGACCTTCAAATCTAAAGGGTAAACCCCCCCCCGGATATTTTAATTTAAAAAAAGAAAATAATATTCAAGGACATTGAGACAACTACAAAAAATGTAATGTGTATGAATTTAGTATGAGACTACTATAAAGAGAATAAAAAGAAAAAAATAGTGGAACTATTTGAAGCAATAATGACTGAAAACATCCCCAAATTAATGTGAGAGACCAAAACACAGTCACAGGTCCAGGAAGGTTAGAAGACATCAAGCAGAAACAATGCCTAGGTATTTACCATTTTCAAACCACAGAATATCAAAGTTAGATAAAAATTCTGAACGTAACTTATTGAGAAGCAAAGGTAAGGATTATCTCTGATTTCTTATCTTCTCTTGGGAAATCATACAAGGAGACAGTGGAAGAAAGTATTTTAAGTGTTGAGAGGAGAAACAAAGCAAAACATCAACTTAGAATTCTGTACCCTGCAAAATGATCCTTCAGAAATGAAGAAGAAATAAAGACTTTCTCAGACAAATGAAAGGTTTGTCTGAGGGAATTTGTTACCAGTAGACATACCTTTGCAACACATGTCAAAAGAGGTACTTTAGGGAGAATAAAAACATAATATAGGTCAGAAACTCAGAGCCACATAAAGAAAGAAAAAATGCACTAGCGAAGGTTAAGCAATGATAAAATAAAAATGCGTATCTATCTTACTCTTAATTGATTTAACAAATAGCAGTGTGCTTAAAATAACAGCAGCAGCAATGTATTCTATAATGTATGCTTGTTTATAAGTGGCATAAACTGCACTTAAGATTCAAGGGACAAATGGGAAAATTAGAATTATCTTGTTATTAGATAGTCATACTACCTGTGACGCAGTATAGTGTTATTTAAAACTGAACTTAGATTAGTTGTAAATGTGTATTGCAAACTCTAGAGATATAGCTAAAACGTTATTTAACAAGAAAAAATAGAACTCCTATGCTAGGAAAGGAGAGAAAATGGAATCTTATAAAATACTAAATACCACAAAAGGCAAAAAAGAGTGAAAAACAAAAATAGAAACAAAAGCTAAGGCTACAAATAGGAAACATGAGCAAATATGATAGGTACTAATCTAGCTATGACAATACTTCCTTTAAACATTAAAAGTTTAAATATACCAATTAAGAGACCAACAATGTCAGAGGGATCAAGAAAACAAGACCCAGCTGTTAGCTACAAGAAACCTACCTTAAATATAAAGACACATCAATTAAAAATACATGAATGGAGAAGTAGATAACATGCTGAGACTATTCAAAAGAAAGCAGGAGTAGATATATTCATTTCAGACAGAGTAGACTTCAGGGAAAGAAAGAGAGACATGGCACACTGATAAAGGAGTTAATTCTTCAAGAAGATATAACAAGAAGATACAACAATCGTTAACGTGCATAGACCTAAAAATAGAACATCAAAATACACGGGGAAAATAGGTAAAAATGCAAAGAGAAATAGATTACTTTACTATTATAATTGAGACTTAACACCTTTCTTAAGAAATGGACAGATCTAGAAAGCAGAATATTAGTAAGGACATACTTGAACTCAACAAGACTAACAATCAACTGAATATAATAGACATCTATAAACTGCTTTATCCGACAACAGCAGAACACACATTCTTCTAAAGCTCACAAGAAATATATACCTAACATAAACTACATTTTGGGTTATAAAACACCCTTGAACAAATTTAAAACAACAGATGTCAAATAATATATACTCTCAGATCATGTGGAATTAAACTAGATATCAATAACAGAAAGTGAGAAAAATTCAAAAACTAGCTGAAGATCAAACAACAGCTTTATAATTAACACATGCTTCAAAGAAGAGATATCAAAAGAAATTATAAGAATTAAAGTAAATTAAATATTAACTTTATAAAACAAAAAGTATAAAAATTTGTGGACAAAGACATCAATGAAAAATAAATGAAACAAAACCACACACACACACACACACACACACACACACACACACACACACATACAAAGCTACAGTTGGCAACAAACTTATTGGTAAAAACTAAGAACTTTCTGGCTATGATCAGGAACAAAGCAAGGACATTTTCTTTCACTACTGTTTTTCAACATCATTCTGGAAATACTAGTTAATGTAATAAAACAAGAATAGAAACAAAGTACATACAGATTGTGAAAGAAATGTAAAACTGTCTCTAGCTGCAGATGGCATAATCATCTATGTAGAGAATCTGAAAACAAGCAAATAACAAAAACCAGCTATAGCAAGATAAAGAATAAAGGGCTTATATACAAAAGATAATAACTTCCCTATATACTAGCAATTGAAAGTTGAAATTAAAATACAATTACATTTCACATTAACACCTCAAAAAATGAAAAACTTATGCAAATCTAATATATGTATAAGATATATAAAGGAAAAATGGCAAAACTCTGATGAAAGAAATTGAAGACATACTAAATAAGTGGAGAGAGATTCCATGTTTGTGGAGAGGAAGATTCAATATTGTCAAAATGTAAATTTTCTCCATCATGATTTATAGATTCAGCGCCATCCCAGTAAAATCCCAGAAAGTTATGAATCCATAAGTCAATTCTAAAGTTTATAAAAAGATTTGAACGATTCCAAATAGCTAGCACAATATTGAAAAAGAACTGGGTTGAAGGACTCACACTACAGGGCCGAGTATACATTTCAGTAATCAAGATAGTATAGTATTGGTGAAACAACACAAAAATGGATCAATGAACAGAATATAGAGCCCAGAAATAGACTCATATAAAAACAGTCAACTGTTCTTTGACAAAGGAGCAAAAACAATTCAATGCAGCAAGAAAGTCTATTCAGCAAATTGTTTTGTAACCACTGAACATCCACAAGCAAAAAAAAAAAATTGAAGCATCTAATACAGACATTATATACGCCTCACGAAATCTAAATATAGATGGGTTACAGATCTAAGTATAAAATGCAAAACTAAAAAACTCCTAGAAGATAACATAGGAGAAAGTATATATGAACTTGGATTGTATAATAACTTTTTAGATAAAACATCAAAGAAAAAAATCTGTGAAAGAACAAATTGATAAACGGGACTTCATTAACAGTAAAATTTTTTTCTCTGTGAAAGGCAATTTCAAGAGAGAAAAAAAAAAAGTAAAGCCACAGACTGGAAGAAATCTTTACAAAAAAGCTCTAATAGAGAACTATGATATCAAACAAAATTATGGACTTCACAGCAACTTGGATGGATTTAGAGTCTATCATACTTGGTGATCTCTCACAGAAACAAAGAACCGAGTACCACTTGTTCTGAGTCATAAGTGGATTCTAAAGTTTTATCATAATACTATAAGAAAGGGTTTGGCAGTAGCGGGAAACTGCCAGGGGAGGGGAGGATAAACCATCAATAACGATACCTGATCTCAAATCAGGCAAAGAGGAGACCAAAAGGAGGCCCAAACTTTACCAGTACAATGACCAATGATTCAAAAACAAATCTCAATAATAAGACAACAAACACAACAATTTAAAAAATGCCAACAAAATTAAGAAACACTTCACCCAAAAAGATATACAGATGACAAATGACATATGAAAAGAGAATTTACAACTAGGTACCACTGCAAATCTATTAGGATGACCAAAACTTAAAACATTGATAACACTAAATGCTGGTAAGAATGTGAAACAAGGGTGCAGTGGCTCAAACCTGTAATCCCACCACTTTGACAGGCTGAAGCTAGAGGATTGCCAGAGCTCAGGAGTTTGAGGTCAGCCTGAGCAACATGGCAAGACCTTGTCTCTCCAATAAGTCAAAAAATCAGCCAGGCAGGGTGGCACATGCCTGTGTTTCCAGCTGTTTGGAAGGCTGAGGCGGAAGGATCGCCTGAGCCCAGCAGGTTGAGGTTGCAGCGGCCATGAGCATGCCACTGCACTCCAGTGTGGCAGATAGAGTGAGATTCCAACTCAAAAAAAAAAAAAAAGTATATGAAGCAACAGGAACTCTCATTCATTCACTGTTGGTGGGAATACAGAAAGGTCCAATTACTTTGGAAAACAGTTTGGCAGTTTTTTTTAAACAAAACTAAACATGCTATTACTGTGCTATCAAGAAATTGTGATCTTTAGTATTAACACAAAGAAGTTAAAAACATATATTTAAAAAAGAACTTGCACATAGAGGCTTACCGTAGTAATATACATAATGGGCAAAACTGAGAAGTAAACAAGATGCCCTTCAGTAGACAAGTAGACAAATGAAAGAAAAAAATGGTGGGATTTTAAGACAATGTAATGTTATTTAACACTAAAAAGAAATCAGCTACCAATCCATGAAGAAACATGGAGGAAACTTAACTGTATATTACCAAGTGAAGGAAGCCTGTCTGAAAATCCTTTATACTGTATGGTTTCAACTATATGCCTTCCTAGAAAAGGCAAAACTTTGGAGGTGATAACTTGATCAGGGGTGGAGAGAGGATAAATAAATGAAGTACAGAAGGCCATTTAAGGCAGTGACAGTATTTTGTATGCTACTCTAATAATAAATACATGTTATTACATATTGGTCTCAATCTATAGAATGTACAACCCCAAGAGTGGATCCTAATGCAAATTATAAACTTTGGGTGATAATGACGTGTCAGTATGATTTCATCCGTTGTAACAAAGGTACTACTCTGTTGGGGGAAATCAATAACGGTGGGGGATTATGCATGTATGTGGATAGAAGGTATGAGGGAAATCCCTGGACTTTCTGCTCAATTTTGCTGTGAATCTAAATCTGCTCTAAAAAGAAAGTCTATTTTTTAATACATGAGAAATAATATGTTAAAATTATTATAGGGATATTTTGTAAATAGTAATTGCTATTGTAATAATTAAATGAGTTCATAATTAAAATTATGTGGATAGAGTGAAAGATTTAAAAATATTAGTAATAATTTGCCAGAGGGCAGTCTAGCAGGCAAAAAAGTATGTAAAAATCTGAAAGACAGGTTAAAAAATATGAAGGATAGTATTAGAAAATCTACAGTACTTTTGTGAATATTGTAGGAGAGGAAAGAGAGAATGGTCCAGAGGAATAGATATCTGTGACAATTCTGTAGAATTACAAAAGACAAAAATTAAAGATTCAAGAAAAGCAAAAGTCCCAGATTACATTAAACAGACATCACACATAGGCGTATGACAGAGAACAACAAAGATGACATATATTCTATAGAAACATGAAATAAAAAAGAAGTTACCTTTAAGGGTAACAATATTAGATATACAAAAACACTGTCAATATCAATTATCAAAGTCAAATTACAGTGAAATGACATTATCAGTAGGCTGAGAGGATATATTTGTCCGTTTATGTCAACCAACAAGAAATTAGTCATAGTATCACATGTTTTCGCTCATAAGTGGACCTTGAACAATTATCGTAATACTATAAGAAAAGGATTGGCAGTGGTGGGAAAATGCTGGGAGGGGAGCAGGGAAGCAGGATTGGCAGTAGTGGAAGTCTTCCTGGGGAAGAGGGTCACACCTCAAATAATGACCATTTGTATAACTAACCCTGAATTGTACCCCACATCTTTAAAATAAAATTAAAAAAATTAAAAGAAAACAAACAAGCAAGCAAACAAAAGAAATTGGTCATAGTGTTGCAATCTCAAAAAAAAAAAAGTTATCTGTATATCTGTCCCCCAACTCATATGTTTATAAAATAGCATAATAGGAGAAATAAGTTCTCTCATTCAGAAAGGGAATGTAAAAAAGACATAGATAAACAGAGGCACATATCTAATCTGCAATATCTCAGGGTGGGCATGGTTCTGCTATCCTGAATTATTGCAAGATTTTATTTCTACTGTTTGAGGAGTAACATTTGTGCCAATGATCCCCATGACTCGACTCAACTTCTAGAGCAGAAGTCAGCACACCAGAGTTTTAGGGTCAAATCTGGCCTTTGGCCAAATACTTTAAAAAATAATTTTATTGGACCGGCCACAAATATTGATGTAAATATTGTTTAGAGCTGCTTTGGTGTGAGAATTGAGTAGTTGCAATGGAGAGTGTAAGACTTATGGAACCTAAAATAGTTACTATTGAGCCCTTTACTGAAGAAGGTGGCTGACTTCTGCTTTAAGAGAGTTCTGTTTGCCTCTGCTATAGTGAAACTGGTTATTAGGTAATATTCTTTCTTCCTTGGAAACTACATAGTGTCAGCCCACTTCCTGCTTACAGAATAGTGACAGCCAAGGTTTATTTGAGAACTAAAACAGTCAAAGGATTTGTCATCCTAGACTCAAGGCATCTATAGCGAGACAACTATGTGTTTAAAAACATATTAGAAGAAAACCTGCACATCCAGTTAAGAAGAATTAGGTCACAGAGAGTCTCCAAGTAGAAAAGGAATTTT
Source organism: Tarsius wallacei (assembly GCA_963574415.1). NCBI lineage: Eukaryota > Metazoa > Chordata > Mammalia > Primates > Tarsiidae > Tarsius > Tarsius wallacei. Next base: position 45,775 of record CAUYQG010003231.1, read on the forward strand.
AATTTGCAACATTCTCAGAATTCGTAAAGTTTAATTTATAGAACAGAGGAAATAGACAGCCCACAGTAATAATAGAATATATAACCAGAATTGTACTCATAAATATTACAAACTATTTGAATAATATGATTATAAACATTACCTAATAAACATTTGTAGAATGCTGCATCCAAAAATGATTATCTTTAAACCAATAATAGAAAATTCACAATTATTGGCAATACCCCCAACCATAAGGCAAACCTCAACTAAATTCTGTACTGGGTCACACAGAATATTCTGCTGGCTTCAATGAAAATATTACAAAAATGTATTGTAAAAAATAAAATAAAAAATACTCATATTTTTAAAATAGATTACATGTCCAAGTAGTTGTTGTGCAAGAAAACAATTTTAAGAATCTAAAGCACCCCAGGCCATAGTAGAATGACACATGGATCTAAATAGAGTGAATATTGTCTCAAAAAATATAAATTTGATTTGTAGGAACTGCTGCAGACTCCAGATGCCGAAGAAAGCCACACAAGTTTTAAGGAAGTTATGTTAACAAAAACACCTTCTACTTGGACGAAAAGAGACAGAAACTGTAAAAACTCAAAAACTAGAGAGGAAAGAATTGGGAAGCCACTCTCAGATTACAGAAACAGGTCTTAACCTCTAAAATGGGAGCAGGACTGTCAACTTGTGCCTGGACAGATTAAAAAATTTCTACCAACTAGTGATGATGAGACATGCTTTGCCTTTCCCCTTTTTGAGTGGCAGTGCCAATTGCTGCTGCTCTCCATGGTGTCCTGCTTTCACTGGGCCTTTGAGGGAGAACTACATTTTATCTGTTTACATCTTTTGATGGAGAGAAACTGCATTCAAATGTCCTTATACACATCGAGACCTAGTTCAGGTAAAGAGAGAATGAATTTTAAACCCAATACAATAATTGGAGAAGATTTTTGGTGATCTGGCCATGAGGGTAAGCCTAATTTTGAATACTTTTTTGGCTTAAAATTGTGACTCATCCCATCAAAATATAAAGTCTGTATCTCTATCTTTCAAATCTAACCTGGGTATGTGACTTGCCTGACTAATAAAATGCAATGGACATTAAGTTTTGTCTGATTCAAGGCCAGGCCCTGGGAAGCTTACAGCTTTTACTCTTGCCCTTTTGGAATGACATCATCCCATGGCATGTCTGAACTTCCCATCTTGCAGATGCAACACTGTATGGAGGAAAAGACCCAACCATCCCCGGCTTCCCAGCTGAGACCCAGGACATACATTTATTAACTGTAGCACACATGACACAAACAAAGATGAATTGTCCCAGTTAACGCCTTCCCAACATTTCTGACCCAAAGAATCGTGAATAAATAAATGATTCTTGTTTTCAGCCACCCAGATATGGGGTGATTTGCTACTCAACAATAGATAACGGATATGAATTTCAGCATTATTGTCCAAAATATGGAGAAACTAAAAATAACCTAATGTTTACAGTAGAAAACTCATGATTCAGAGAAAATCAGATAGTTACTAGTAGGAGTAAGGAGTTACTCTAGAATGCTGGAGATTCTCTGGGGCACTTCTTGGTATGATCCTGCCCTGTGGTTAACAAAGCAAAATTACAGTAACCCAATACAAGCAGATCTAACAGTGGCTCACACTTCAGAGATAAAGTTTGGGGTCAGCCCTCCCCATAGGTATCAACCAAGCCAAGATGTTTGCTGAGGATAAAAAGAATCTTGAATGGGAAGGCAGTTGTTGTAAATACTAGTTGTAACCATGTGGTCAGCAACTATACATATTTCTTTCTGATTTTATATATATGTACAAAGATTTTTCTTTTCTTTAATCTCATTTTATATTATTAATTAGATAAAATTACACCATATATTTAAATTTTATAGAATTGAATGAGTATATAAATTATAATGCACGTTCATATATTTTGTTATGTTATGTATTCATATACCATATTACCTGTTATGCTTATCAAATAAATAAATATGTGTTCAGGAAAGTAAGTACAATGCAGTAGTGACTGTATGTTACTGTGCAAAATAAGTGAGTCAAATTATAGAGTATAATTCAATTTATGTAATTTTAAAAGCAAGTGAAGTAAATACTATACAATTTGGAGTTACATAAAGAAATGGTTAGACTTTTAAAGAAATAATTAAAATATTTATAAAAATTTGGCAAATAATAATAATAGCAATAACATCACGTAATAGACAGCATTTATTATAGGCTGGGATTGTTTTAAGAGCTGTTTAACGTTAATTATAACATTATACTTGTCACAATAATTCTGTGAGTATGGTACTTATATATTTAATTTTAACAACTATCTTATTAGTTTGTATTATTCACATTTTACTTATGATTATCACATTATTATTCACATGTGTTGTTCAGGGTTTTATTTAAACAAGTGGAATGACTGGCATTCTCATGTTGAATGCTTAATTAACTCCTGTAACTGGATAAGTACAAATTTCTGTAAAAAAGCCTGCGTCTTTCATATAAACAATATATAACTAAGTATATTGCTATGTAAATATATTATAATTTTATGCAATAAATAATAATGTAAAATAAAAGAAGAAAAATCTTTATATATGTGTTTATATCAAAATCAGGAAGAATAAAGGATATCAGGCGGTCACATGGTTGCAACTAGCATTTGTAACTATTTTCTTCTACGACTTATTTTATATTATTTTCATCTTCAGCAAGAATCTTGGCTTGTTTAGACTGTTTTTGTTTTTTGAGTCAGAGTCTCATCTGTCGCCCAGGCTGGAGTACAGTGGCACGCTCATGGCCACCGCAGCCTTGACCTGCTGGGCTCCGGCGATCCCTTCGCCTCAGTCTTCCAGGTAGCTGGAACTACAGGTGCACGCCACCATGCCCGGCTAATTTGTTAGTTTGTTATAGAGACGAGGTTTGGCCCGGTTGTCCAGGCGGGTCTCGAAACCCTGGGCTCAAGCAAAGTACTGGAATTACAAGCTTGGTCTACGGCACCCGACCGGGTTGTTTAGTTTTTTATGAGGTGGGCTGACTCAAAATTTTGTTCTTAAATCATGTAGGTCACTAACAGATTTGCCTGTACTTAGTTGTGGTTTTACCTCTTTGATCCCACAGAAGGAGCAGGAGTACTAAGTGATGTCCCTGGCCCTTCTTAGATACTCTTCACCCCCACTGTGAGTACTATCAGTAGCAATCCAATTTTGCCCTTGACCACCAAGACCATCCAACACAGAGAATAAAATATCCTACTTACTCGGCTGTCGATTTATTGACTTAAGGGGCCAGCTGTTGAAAATATTACGAACACCCTTGCAGGATAAAAACGTAGCTAATGATGTTGGCTGGTCATGGTTTCAGAAGTTTGTCTTGGAGAGGATGAAATGGAGCATGAGGACAGTCTAGTGGGACCTCAGTCACGCCAGGGAGCAAGTGAGAATCCCAGCCAGATATCAGGGGAATAGATGAAAACTGAAATAGGATTGAGCCATTCAGGAAGACTACAGGCTGTGATCCAAGATGAATGATAAAGTCAGTGTGTTCCCCAGCTGCAGATGTCAGGAACAGAGCCCCAGAAGCGATGAGATGGCCAAGGAAGGCATTCACCTCCGAGATGCTCAGGGGCCTACAGAGTATTACATACTCATCATGCAGATCCAAGTCTCACCCACCGCCCCACCCCATGTCAAGAAGACATAATGAACACATCATCTGGAAAAGAAACAAAAGAAACCATCAGTACTTGAAAAGACTGAGTAGCTACTTTAACATAACCATGGTGGTCCAAACAGAAACGACACAAATTAGAAGCAAGTGAGATACTGTTAGGAGGCAAAATTAAGTTCTTCTGCTATCTAACAACGTGGGATCTATATTTCTGTGGTTACTGCAATGTCAGGGGATCAAAACTGCCACACTACCGAAGTTAGTTACCTCGCCTATATGTTTCCCTCTTCCCTTGTATGACAGTGCCTGTTTACTCATCTGTATGCCTACTCCACTGTTAACTGCTGGTGACAGCATTTGTTCCTGGTCTGTTTATTGTCCACTAGTGTTCTCATCAGGCAACATTGTTCCTATAGCCTATGAGAGACTTACTAAACATTTGCAAAGTAAATAAGCAAATGATTCCATGGGGATAGGAGAATAAGCAGGAAGTGAGAAAGACATTGGTCTCCTGAAGTAAAAAGAGGGAAAATGTGCCAAGCAGGAGGTTCACGTAGGATAATAAACTCTGCAGGCGGAGAGAATAATTTTGCTTAAGATTGACTTTCTATACCATCATTAAGTGTCAGGAAGTAATTTTTTTTTTATTTTTTTTTGCCATTGTTGCAAAAAAGAGGCATGTGTGCTCTGTATGATTTATATAAGTGCCTGTGGTAGTTATTGTTGTTATTTAACGTGATTGACTTCATTTAGAACCACTCTTTGCTGAGGGGATCATAACACAGGACTCAATCTATCCCCGGTATTCCTTCGAGCAGGTCAATTCAATTAGTTCCTTTTTGATTGAATCTATGGAATTTCTGCACTATCTATAGACAATAATGTTAAATACCTAAAAGACCTAATTTTTTTGAAATTCCATTTAAGATGTAATCGAACTCCTTTATGTTACAATTTATGTTCAGTTATTTCAGGCATGCTCAGATGAATGCAATATAGCATTCTCTGTATAATTGTCTGTAATCCGTTACATTCTTAACAGACAATTCTAACTTATCTCTTGGCTTTCTAGTCTCCAGGCTAAACAATTACAGTCCCTTTAACCTTCTTTTTGAGGTCATATTTTTAATCCTTTAATCATTTGTGGTACTCTCTTTTAATCCTCTGTAAGTTCCTTTTCAAGTTGCGGAGTAAAAACTAAATGTGGTACCCATGAAAGGTTTTAGCCACGCTGAGATGCTGAGGACAATAGGAGATTTATCTCATGGGATCAACACATTCTGCTTCCCGCCATGAATCCCAGCATTGCTTTTTTTTAAATAACTAAGGAATGACATCGTGCACTCGGGTTCATCTTGTTAGTTCATCTTGTTACTCACTGTTAATGAATAGCTACTATTGTGATTATGAACCAAAGACATCACTTCAAGGATCAAATGTGAATTTCCCACTCACAATAAAAGAAGAATCATGCAAATCCAGTGACCTTCCTCCATAATGAAATGACTAACAATTATTACTTTCCCTGGGCATATTATGCACCCGTGTGAGGAGTTTGAGATTCATTTTTGTCTTCTATCACAATAATGAAAGGTTTGGACAGCCCAGTATGGAGTAAAAAAAGAAGGGTGGATTAATTTTAAATTAAGGAGTGTGTTTCTAACATATGCCTGACAGAGATTCTGGCTATTCAAAAACACTTAAACTGAAAATAGCTTTCCTTCAATGGCAGTATTATAAGATTCTTACCACCAAAGGAAGAAGTGTTTATGTAACAGTCACATTAATTTTCCCAAAAACTTTTTATGTAAGGATTCCCAAATGCCGACCAGCGTTGAGAGACTGCATAAAAGTTTCTTGGAAAATTTTGTTTTTTGTTTAAACTTTATTTTATGAAATAGATATCGAATTTTATAGAAAAATTCAAAGAATTACACTGGGACATCTCATATACTCTCCACCCAGCCTTCCTTAGTATTAACGTCTTATATTATGATAGTATCGTATCAAAACCAGGAAAATTGGCATTGGTACTATTTGGGCAGCTTAATCTGATTCCATCAGTTGCCAATTTTGCTATGCATGTGCAAGTTTGGGTTCATCTCTATGTAATTGTTATTGGTACCTTCATGTAACCCCATGATTTGATTATTACATAGTGTAACCATGTCTCAAAATATCACACTGTTTTCCATACATATGTCCAGTTTTTATTCGTCAAAAAATAAAATGCAAGTATAAAATCAATGCTTTTAGAAGTTGTTAATGTCCGTTGGCAATACACTTTGTATAAATAGCCTTAGGAAAACTGGAAAATGACAGTATCAAAAGTCTAATAATTAAGATTGATTCATAATAAATTGAGGCTTTCCTATTAATATTAAGGAATTCATAGATTCTGTTTCAGGCATCACTTTACATATACTGGGAAGTATATTAAGATTTTACATGCAATATATTACTAAAAATATAACTTGTAACTCACTGTACATATCTTGTGCTATACTATTATGAATAAGACAATTAGACAACTGAATAATTTTAAGTAATTCATTCAAAATTATTTATTGAGAATTATTTATGTGCAACACTACAATTCTGTTACTACACTTTTTTTTGAGTTGGAGTCTCACTCCGTCGCCCAGGCTGGATTGCAGTGGCACACTCATGGCTATCCTAGCATCGACCTGTTGGGCTCCAGCAATCCTTCTGCCTCAGCCTTCCAAGTGGACAGAACTACAGGCATGTGCTACCACGCCCAACTGTTTTGATTTTTTATTGTAGAGACGAGGTCTCACCAATTTTCCCAGACTGGTCTCGAACCCGTGGACTCAGGCAATCCACTCACCTCGGCCTCCCAAAGTGCTGGGATTACAGACTGTTATTACACATTTTAAAAATGTTAATGGAGGAGCTATATGATACAATTCCCAAACCTACAATAGAGCATAGAGATATATAACTATTAACATAAGTATAAAAAATTAAAGTATTTGCAGATGGCGTGATTATTTACGTAGACAATTTCAAAGAACTAATAATCAAGTTAATCAAGGTTGCAAGATACATTATTTACAAACAAAATAAATTATGTAGATCTCTTTATATTTATACATACACATATGACATAGAAACAAAAATCAAACATAATATTGTTTATATAATGCAAGAACAAAAAACTACTTATACACAAATCTAAAAAAACATGTACAGAACTTCTATGCTGAAAAGTTTAAAATGCTGGTGAATGCTGTCAAAGATGACCTAAATGAATGAAGAGACATGCTGTGTTCCTCAATTAAAAGGCTCAAAATAGTAAATATGTCAATTTGTTGCCACAAGAATCCCCCAAAATTTATGTAAACATTCACAAGATTATTCTAAATTTAATATAAAAAATGAACGAGAATACCTAAAACATTTTTAGAAAGAAAAAATAAACTGTGATGAATCACTCTATCTACTTTTAAGATTTATTATATAGCTGCAGTAATCAAGAATGTGTGGTATTGGTGGATTAACAGAGACATATATCCATGGAACAGAACACAGAACACAAACACACACAAGTATGTTTGACTGATTTTATACAATTGTGTAGAAAAAATTCAAAGTAGGAAGAATACTCTGTTCAAAGAATGGCACTGAATGTATTGAATATAAAAAAAAAATTACTTGGGGTTAGAATATTTTCTTCCAATATGTAGTTTTTATTTTTATCCTTTTATCAAGAGAAAACTTGTTACAACGCAACAGTACATTTTATTTATATTTATTGAAAATAAAGTTCTTAAATTATATATATTATGACTTAATAAAGCATTTGCACTAATGGATCAATCAATATAGTACATTAATAATATATTACTACTTATGTTAAAATATAACACAATATTTTTTTCAATTTTTGTTTATGTTGTTTCTCATGCTCTTCTCTTACCCCTTCTATGTTTTAAACATGTTAATTTTTTAAATAGAAAATGTATAAGTAAATTTTGATGAAAGTTAAAAAGAGATAATATGTTCTGTAAAAGGATTTGGAAGTAACTGATGGAACAGGAGGTATTGGGAATGTGCTATAAAATATAGATAAGAATTTAATATGTTTTAAATGGGATTAAATGTATGGATAAAAGCAAAAATTATGGGTACGATTAAGGCATCATAACAGAAGGAAGAGGACAGGAAATCAGCAAGGTGATTTGGAGTCATATTGTGAGTGCTGAAAACCAAAACAAAGTCCTCTAGGCTTTACTCTGATAACAATTAGAATGCAGCAGAGATCTTCAACATGACCCTATTTGTCAGATCAAAGCTTCAGAAATATTCATTTAGTAACTGCACACAATAAATTGGAAGACTGGCAGACTAAACAGAGCCCAACATTTAGGAAGCAATTTTGGCCATTTAGGTGTAAGGAATGAAGACTTTAACTATGATGTTGGATGTGACATTAATTGAAGTGATACAAGAAAAATAAGGGCTATGGCAGAAAAAAAGTGACAACTGATTGCCAGTGGTTTTTAAGTGCTAGAGCAGAAAAAGTTTCTGGTACTTTGAATCTCTGTCCCATTAAGAGAAGTTAAAAATACAAAATTGAAAGGCAAAACATTATTGCAGAAGAATTAAGGATAAGTGTATAGTGATGAAATGGAAGCAGCAAATATAGACTGATTTTTCAAGAATTTTAATGATTCGAAGAAAATGGATGATTGCAGAGTTGACTTTAAGATTTTATCAAGATGGGAGAGACTTAAATAAGTGAAAGAGTAAGTGGAAGAATTCAGTAGAGATAGAAGAAATAAAATGCCAAGAAAAATGTGATAAAAGGAGTGAAATTCCTAAAGAGGCGGATTGTTTCCAAGACATAGCAAAGTGATTTCCTTGGAGTGAAGAAATGATACTCTCCTGAGATCGGAAAGAGATGAAACAGAACTGAAGATGCTATTCAATTTATGAGAGAAAATAAAGAGTGAGTTGCTATTGCAGTGTGTCAATGTTATTAAACAATTAGCCTGTCTGCCAACATGAGCAGGTGTGTGGTGGAGAGCTCAATACAATTAGAAAAGGTTTAAAATAAGTTCTCTGACAAAAAAATGTAGAGCAGTCTTTCTTTAAAGTACAACCTGTTCAAGGGAGGATACCTTATATTTTAGTTTGTTACAAAACACCCGAGAGTAACATATTGCTGGAAGTATATGATAGAATCAATACGTAATGACTAACATAAAATTCTATTTCTATATATTTATCCCAACTCTTAAATGCAATTCAAATGTAAAATTTGAATGTTAATTTTTTGCATTATATTTGAAATCTGCTTATGCTGCACAGACACTTTCCACTGAATCTACCATTTAAGATTACATGAACTATTATTTTGGAACAATTTCTGAGGATCAGTGATATCCTGCGAAACTCCTCTCCATCCTGGTGTTCCATGAAGTCCCAGAGAATGCCTTGGTGACACAGAAAAAAAGAAATTAAGACCTTTCCCCACTGACTGAAATTTATGATAGTGATTTCCCTTCAGGGCTTTTATAATCCAATATAAGTGAGCTTGCTCTGGTAAATACATAGGTTTCAAACGAGTATGCTGGTGAAAAAAGAAATACATCTGTATATTATCTCATTTTGTTTTACCATAGTTAAGTAAATAGTATTCTTATCTGTAGTTTCTGCACCTCAAAATTTAGAGAACTGGTCGTAAAAGTTACCTTAGTTACATTCCTGTTCTTGTTGCTTTTGTTTTCTCAGATGTTTCACATAGTTTCCGTTCAACTTGCCTTCATTTTGGAAAAGGTAAAAATGCCATAAAAAAGACAGATATACTGAAGTAAACGAACAAAGAGAACAAGTAGATAAGTTGAGGAAACTAATCAGATGGCACATTTCCCTCATTGCTCTATAGAGTTCTATCCATTTGTCTTGGCAATAGAAACCTAAGGGCGTCGTCTGTCAGATATATGCCTTTTATTAAGCAAAGACTTTTTGTCAAGGCTGAGAAAAGTGAAGTCAGTACCACAGCCTATGAAAAAAGGTTATTGCAATGTCTATGTCTGAACATCTTAATCTTTTTGGTATTTCTGCCAAAGAGGGATAGACTATTAGATATATTTCAGGATGATCATCCATAACATACGTAAGAAAATACTTTTTTCTGTTTCAATCATGAACCAATCAAAACCATATACTCGATAATGCTTGATCATTTTTACAATAGTCAAATTAGATGTACTTTATAAATACCTTACGTTTAAGTAAGCAATCATGAAAATAATCTGCCAGTAATTTTTCTCTTCCTGTAACATTTTGGTTAACTTTCTATATTAACAATATACAAGGGGGACCCAAAACAGCCTGGAAATTGTTTATTAAAATAGTGTGTGTTTATTCTTACATGTCTAAATTCAGTCACCTTCAAAGCATTCTCTGTTTAATGCAGTGTGTCTATGGAGGTGCTTTTTTATTGCTCAAAAGTTTTTGATCTCATCAACTTCGATGTTTTTTAGTGCTTCCGCCATTTTTTCTTTTTTTGTTTCATCTTTTCTACATTGGTCAAACATTTCCCTTTGAGGACTTTTTTCATCTGGGAAAACAACAAAAATAAAGTCACTAAGGGCAAGATCGGGTGAATAGGGAGGATGGAGCCCAGGAGTCTTGTCGTTTTGGGTGAAAAACTGCTGGCACCCAGCGCAGTGTAGGCAGGTGAGCTCATAAATCATCCATCATGAAATGGGCAAACACGTTGAAAGAATCTCCTCCCCACCCTCAAAATTCACTGAAGCTTAATGCAGCCTCTCACAAGAACGGTGGCTGCTACACAGATGCCAATGGGTTCCTAGAACACTTACCTAGCAGAGGAAGCCTGGATTACAAGGGGCTCACCCTCCAAAATATAATTCTGTTTTCTTGTCGTTTTGTGCTGTTTTGCTTTTTGTTTGTTTTTTGAATTCCCCCTCATAGTGGCCTCCTAAATTGCAGTGAGAGATATTCCTTAGTGTCCATTCTCAGCATTTTTTTTTTAATAACACTAGCAATTTTGTTAATTGTTTAGTAAAGTTCACTAATGAGTCCTTCTAGGCTTGAAGTTTTCTTTATGGGTGGGTTTTTATACATAGTATTGATTCTTTAACTGATTATAAGACAATTTTGATGTGTTACAATTTTATTTGTTATCTAATTTATGTACACATTTGTAAAATTATTAAGGTGGTAAACGTAAAGATTGGTATATGTTACTATTACCATATTTTTATATTAATGTGATATTGTCTCATTTAGTTTTTAAAAAATAGATTATATATCTCATATATTAAAATTAGACATCATGTAACATGCTTACGAATGATGATATCTTCCTCATTTAAAATGTAGTTTTGTAATTGGCTAGGGTGGAGGTGCTAGAAATACCAAGTGAATGTATTCTATTAGCGGATTTAGAGAATGCACATTTGGGCAGCAATCAGGGGCCGGGGTTCCCCTGTAACTCGACTTTCCGCCTAAGATGTAGGTCTTTGGAATCCACCACAAAGCCTGGAGGGTATTCAGGGACTCTTTTCATGCATATTAGGACCCTAAGATTTGTTTAAATAAGTAGCTTGTCAATAACTTTGAACACTATCAGTCC
>CAUYQG010003237.1:0-16678 GCA_963574415.1 Tarsius wallacei
TTGCAGGGTCTCTGGTTGCTGTCCAGTCAGCTGGACAAGCTGGTGGAGCAACATCATTGTCTCTGGCCTCTTTGACTCACAAGTGATGAATACAGGCTGATATTCCATCAACCTTGAGTGCTGTAGGAGTGGTGAGGATGATGCTGAACTGCCCTTTCCAGGCAGGAGTCAGTGCCTTTTTGGGGAACTTTTTGATATAGACCAGGTCTCCAGGTTGGAAAGGATGGCAAGGTTTAGAGGATGGGGTTGGCAGGACAGATTGGACACTAGAATGCCTGAACCTGTCGGAGAGACTGAAGACATTTTAACAGAGACTGATTAGTAATTTCCTCAAGAATGGGGTCCCTTAATTGGGGTAACAGAGGAGAAGGTCTTCCAAACATGATTTTATAAGGGGTAAATCCTGCTTTATAAGGTGTGCATCGGGCTCAGAGTGGAGCCAGAGGCAAAAGACCTACCCATTTTTCACCAGTTTCTATTATTAATTTAGTTAAAGTGGCTTTTAGAGTTCAGTTCATGTGTTCTACCCATCAAAAGCTCTGTGGCCAGTGTGCACAGTATAATTTCCAAGTTATGCCTAGTGCCTTGATGACCAGTTGGGCTATGGACCAGGTAAAGGCAGGGTCATTATCAGAGCCAATGAAGAGAGGGATACCAAACCTAGGAATAATTTCATTTAATAAAAACTTAGTGACCGTAAGTGTGGTTTCATTTTTTGTGGGAAAAACATATGCCCATCTCCCAGAAAGTGTCTACAGAGACCAGTAGATATGAGTGTCCTGCATGAAGGGGTTTTACCACAGTAAAGTCCACTTTCCATGCTTCCCTGGGGCGTAGTCCCTGAGTCCTGATACTATTTGGTGGTTTATGTCCTTGTTTGGCATTTAACCAGGCACAAGCAGGACATATGGCAGCAGCAGTGTCAACGAGGCTTCGTAGGTCTTGGATGTAATAGTATTGGTTTAACAGTTTCGTTAACTTGGTTCCTCCTACACGAGTAGTAGCATGAAGTTGATTTTTACAAGTGTTTGTCTGAGGGTGGCTGGGAAGATTATTTTGGAGTCCTTGTGTATCCACCTTCCTGAGGAGTCCATATGTGCTTCTGCTAGGTTTCTCTTCTTCTTGAGTATAGATGGGTTGTTTTGGAAGCAAAGGGACTGGAAAGGTTTTGGTTAGCAGGATAGTGAGGTGCTCAACTGGGAGCTCCACTGCTTCATGGGCTGTTAGATCAGATAGGCAGTTTCCTGTTGCCTCTGGCATGTCTGATTTTTGGTGTCCCCTGCAATAGATGACAGCTACTTCTTTGGGGAGCCATATAGCCTCTAAAAGGGCTAAAAGTTGCTCTTTGTTTTTTATAGTCTTACCTGTCATGGTAAGAAGTCCTCGTTCCTCATAGATCATGACATGGACATGGAGAATAGCAAAAGCATACCTGCTGTCAGTATAAATATTTACCCATTTCCCTGTTCCCCAGCGTAGTACCTGGGTTAAAGCAATTAACTCAGGCTTTTAAGCAGATGTGCCATTAGTCAAAGACTGTGACCAGATTACTTTATGAGCTGTGGTTACTGCAGCACCAGCCTTGCAGACTCCCTTTACTACCAGACTGCTGCCATCCTTGAACAGATCAGCGTCAGCCTGGCTCCAAGGAGTGTCCCAAAGATTAGGGTGGCTGGCCTAAGAGATATCCAATACATTCTCAGAGTCATGAACTAGCATTTTCGGATTATCATCAGGCAGAAGAGTGACTGGATTGAGGCTCTGGGTAGGAAAGAAAGTTAGTCTCCCGGGCTCAGTGGCTCAGCCTGTAATCCCGCACTTTGGGAGGCTGAGGTGAGTGAACTGCCTGAGCCCGTGGGTTTGAGACCCACCTGAGCAACTTGGTGAGACCTCATCTCTACAATAAATAAATAAAAAATTAGCCAGGTGTGGTAGCGTGCACCTGTAGTTCCAGCTACTTGGAAAGCTGAGGCAGAGGGATCACCAGAGTCCAGCAGGTCGAGGCTGCGGTGGCCAGGAGTGGCCACTGCACTCCAGTCTGGGTGACAGAGTGAGACTCCAACTCAAAAAAAAAAAAAAAGAAAGAAAGTTAGTCTAGGCAGGTCAAGTAGGAGACTTTCATATTGGGTGATATGAGCATTTGACATCTAGCAGACAGAGGCTCCCCAGAGCAGAGTCTCAACAGCGTGGAGAATTGTTATGGCCAGATTTTGACTGAAAGTCAGTTTATCTGCTTCCCTAACCAGTACAGCTGTAGTGGTGATGGCTCTAAGATAAGATGGCCATCCAGAGGCCACTGGATCTTACCTTTTGGACAAATAAGCCACCAGTCACCTCCAGGGTCCTAGGGCCTGAGTAAGAACCCCCTCCCTGATTCCCCGCTGTTCATGAATAAACAAGTGGAAAGATTTGGTAACATCTGGGAGGGCTAAAACTGGGGCTTGGGTAAAAGCCGCCTTTAACTGCTGGAATGCTTGTTCCTCAGTAGCAGTCCATTTTGGGGGCTGATTCCCTTCAGTGGCTGTGTATAGAGGCTTGGCAATTTCAGCAAATCCTGGGATCCACAGTCAGCAGTACCCTGCCACCCACAGAAATTCCCATACCTGTTTTTTCAAGGTTGGCATGGGAAGTCAGAGGATGGCTTCTTCTGGGCCATGGTTAGTGTGTGCTTACCATTTTTAAGCTGATATCCTAGATAGGAGACTTCAGTTGAGCAAAATTGTGCCCTTTTTAGCTGATACATGGTAGCCCAAGTCCTGAAGGAGCTACAACAGAGCTTTGGTACCTTTTAAACAAGTGTTCGAGTCTGCTGCTGCAAGAAAGAGATCATCTATATACTAGAGTAAAGTACATTCAGGGTGCAAGGCATGGAACCTTGATAAGTCCTGTTGCAAGGCTTCCCTGAAAAGAGTCAGGGAGTCTTTGAACACATGTGGCAACTGGGTGTACGTTAGCTGACTGGTGTCTCCTGAGTCAGGATCTGTCAATTCAAGGCAAAGATGGATTGACAGACAGGGGACAAGTGAATAGAGAAGAAGCCATCTTTTAAATCCAGCACAGTGTATACCTGGTGTTGAGGGGAAAGCAGGATGAGCAATGTGTGTGGGTTGGGAGCAGTAGGATGAATTGTTTCAACCCATTTATTGACCTCCCTTAAGTCCAGAACTGGTCAGTAGTCAGAAGTTCCTGGTTACCTGGCAAGAAAGGAGTGTTCCATGCTGACTTGCATGGTGTTAGTATATTAGCCTTTAAAAGTCTTTTCAAACCTGTAAACTCATAGGGTATTGACATACTCAGATCTGGGTGTCTTGTGCCAATAGACGCACCACAATTGGGGATGATGTTTTGTCAATCCTGATGGATTTGTTTCTGCCCAGACCAAGGGATATTCTTGCTGTAGCTGTTGAAGTAAATTTGATGAGACATTCTCAGTGAGAGAGTTAGAAGAAGTTAGAAGGTATTCTTCAGAAAACAGAATAGTTAAAAGCAATTTGATAGGCAGTGGGAACAAATATTTCAGTTTTGTCAGGTGAAAACACAATGGTAGCTGCTAACTTTCTTAGCAAATTCCAGCCCATGAGAGGGTATGGGCAATCAGAGACTACTAGGATTGAGTGGGTTACTCATTTCTGACCTAAATTAATGGTTTAGTTGGAAGTGAACTTGCAGTTTGTAATTGCGCCTGTTGCCCCTTGAACAGATATTCACTTGTTGGACATGGGTCCTAATAATGACTTTAGGAATGACAGTTCCACCCCCATGTCCACCAAGAGTTGGACCAAGTAGTGGCCGATAGTGGTGGTTACCATGGGCTTTGGGGGCCTAAGGAAAGAGCCCTGGACTCTTCAGTCAGAGTTATTCTCAGTTTCCCCAGCAATGGGCAAAACCAAAACTGGCTTGGGGTAGTCTGTTTTGGGGTGATGGGGACAATCTTTTTTCCAGCTACTGAATTCTTTGCAATATGTACATCGATACTTAGTTAGCAGTGAACATTCAGTCCCCTTTTGTCCTTTTATAGTTTCCCTTTTTTTCTGGCGTGGCAGTCTTGGGTCAGGTCGGGAGTCTTGAAGGAAAGATATCAATATTTTCTCCTGTCTGTCCTATCTGCCTTTTGTGCTGCCTGTTTCTGTTTCTCAGCATCACGATTATTAAAAACCTTTTGGGCGACCTCAAGTAGCTGAGAAAGATTCATTCCTTAAACTCTTGTCACTTTGTTCAGATGTCCGGAGGCACTTGAGCCACAATGACAAATTGATAGCTTGAGCACTTTCAGGGGCCGAGGGATCAAATGGAGTATAGGTACAAAAAGCCTCCTGAATGTGTTCAAGGAATACCTCTGGAGATTCCTCAGGATCCTGGAGAATCCCAGTAGTTTTAGAGAGATTGATAGGTTTGTGGACTACTCCCCTTAAACCTGCTAACAGAGTGTTGTGATAGGTATCTAATGCCCTGGACCCTGCCAAAGTGTTAGGGTCCCAATCTGGGTGAGAAGAGGGAAAAATCTCATTTAAAATTTTCTGGCTTTCTTCCTGTGTACTCGCAGTTGAGGCTAGTACAGATTTTCTAGCCTCAGCTCTGATGCACTCTCGCTCCTCAGAGGTAAATAGAGTTAAAAGCAGCTATTGACAATCATCCCAGGTGGGGCAATTAATGTGCATGACTGATTCAACTAGAGAAGTCAGAACCTGTGCCTTCTCTGAGAATGGTGGATTTTGGTATTTCCAGTGGTTCAAATCAGAGGTAGAAAAGGGAGTGTATACCAAGAAGGGTCACTCGGTCTGATCTGCCCCCTACAAAGAGGGAACTTCCCGGATGGGAAGGAGACGGGCTGGATCAGAAACGGTAAACCAAAGGTGGAGAAGGCAAAGGAGGGTGGAAGAAGTAATGGTAGGTGAAGAAGTCTGGGGATTATAAGGCGGAGGTGGAGGACCCTGGTCAGAGATAACTGGGTCCTCAAAGGAATCTTCAGTAGGGGATAAAATGGGATACAGACCAGAGCAGGCAGGTGTTGGCTCAGATGGGGGTGGATGAGGAAAAAGAGGGTTACAGGACAGATGAGGCATGGTAAGACATAACTCAGAGAATGGACAAAGTGGGTTAGAGACATGTGAACAAAGAGGTTGATTAAGAGGTTTAGAAACAAGGACATGACTGGAAGTTTCAAGGGAACATACCTTTAACCATGGGGGTGGATTTCGAACCAACCCTAACCATTGGTTGATATGGGGAAACTGGTCAGGGTGACCAGGAGTTCTCATAACGACCTTCAAAACAGACCAATTGACAAGAACATTCAGAGACCCCATAAAGGGCCATACAACAGTAAACAAAGGCAAGTCAATTTTACAGAGGATCCAGAGTCTGCCTTTTGAAAGGCAGACACCATAGTCCTCAGCAAACCCAACAAAGAAATTCTTCATCATGCAGTCCAGAGGACAGGGGGATTTAGAAGTCTAAGACCCCATATTATCAAAAGCGGTGAAAAACAAATTAAAACAGAAATAAGAAAATGAACTGGGACTTTATTCAGCCAACATCTTGGCCTAGTGAATAGTGTCCAAGGGACAGTCTCATCAGGTTGTGACTCCCTTAAATAGAATTATGGCCACAAACAGAACATATTATTACCTCTTAGGAGAGTACAGTGCAGACTCAGGTATTTTGAGGTGATGGGAAATCGGTGGTTGTTCCAACTCCCTCCAAGCTAGATGAGAGGTTATGGGACCCTGGGATGTCTCAGGGGGCACCTCCCCTATAGCTTCTTCACCAAGCCAGAGAAAGCTGGAGTGTGACTGCCTCCTGAGCTTGGCAAATCTCGCTGGGATCTCCAAATGTTGCAGCTACTCTATGAGTAAGAAATCGCCAACACGCTGAGAGCCAAATTTTGAGTACTTTATTTGCTGGCAGCCAAGAGCAGGCTAGTGCCAGAGAGAACTCTTGACCTTGAGCAGAGCAAGCAAGGGGCTTATAAAGGCAAAAACTGCAAGTGGGCTACATAGCATGGGGTAGAAAAACAAGAAACTAAAAACAAAAGGGAACAAAATATAAAGATATCGTAGGGGGGTTTCATAAAGAACAGTTTCTTGGTGTAACATCTGGTTTCAGTTAAGCAAGGGTACAGTTAGATATGGAAATTTTGGCTGGGGAGTTTCCAAATGCAAAGGAGGAACAAGGATGCAGGTCTGTGATCATGGGAAGGTTACAACAGTCATGCGGGGGCGTTAAATCTGCGTAGGCAGGCAGCTATAATGGAAGATCTGTGACGAAATGGAGTTTCTTATGCCCAGCAAGATATTACAGATATTTTAGATATTTCAGCCAAATTTCAAACTTTACTACAAAGTTGCGGTAACCAAAACAGCATGGTACTTGTACAAAAATAGACACATCAACAAATGGAACAGAATAGAGAACCCAGAAATAAAATCACTATCTTACAACCATCTCATCTTTAACAAAGTTGGCAAAAACAAATACTGGGGAAAGGACACCCTGTTCAACAAATGATGCTGGGAAAATTGGCTAATCATATGCAGAAGAATAAATCTGTACCGTTTTCTCTCACCGTATACAAAAATAAACTCAAGATGAACTATGGACTTAAACATAAAACCTCAAATTATGAAAATCCTAGGAAGAAAGCCTAGGAAACAGTCTTCTGAACATTGACTTGGCAATGAGTTCATGACAAAGGCTTCAAAAGCAAATGCAACAACAAAAAACAAAATTTATAAAAGGGATCTATTCAAACTAAAGAGCTTCGGCACTACCAGAATAAATCATCAACAGATAAATAGATAACTTACAGAATAAGAAAAAATATTGCAAACTATGCATCTAAAAAAGGACCAATATCCAGAATCTATAAAGAACTGAAACAAATTGACAGGAGGAAAACAACCTCATTTTTAAAAACAGACAAAGCATATAAACAGATACTTCTCAAAGAAAGACGTACAAGCAGCTAGCAAACATATAAAAATGTTCAATATCTCCAGCCTGGTGCAACACAGTAAGACTATATCTCTACAAAATTAAGAAGAAAAAACTTATATGGGCGTTATAGCACATGCTTGAATCCCAGCTACTTGGTAACCTAAGGTAAGAAGAATATTTGATCTCAGGAGTTTGAGGCTACAGTGAGCTATGATTATGCCACTGCAGCACTCCAGCCTGGATTACAGAGTGAGACTCTGTCTGAACAAAAAAAAAAAAAGAAGAAGAAAAGAAAAGAAAAAGGAAAATGTTCAACAACACTAATTATCAGAGAAATGCAAACCAAATCAAAACCACAATGAGATACCATCTCACATCCATCAGAATGGCTTTTTAAATTTTTATTTATTTATTTGTTTATTTTAGAATGACTATTTTTCAAAAGTCAAAAAACAACAGATGTTGGTGACATTGCAAAGAAAATAAAATGCTCACATGCTGTTGGTGAGAATGTAAGCTAGTTAAACCCCTGTGGAAAGCAGTTTGGAGATTTCCTTAAAAACTGAAAATAGATGTATTATTTGACCTAGCAATCCCACTACTGGAAATACACCCAAAGGAGCATAAATCAATTTGCTAAAAAGACACCTGCACTCACATGTTTATTGAAGTACTATTCATAATAGCAAAAACATGGAACCAAGCCAGATGTTCACTGAAGGTGAGCTGGACAAAGAAAATGTGGTACATAACACCATGGAATACTACACAACCACACAAACAAAAACAAAATCATGTTCTTTGCAGCAACATGAATGTGGCTGGAGACCATGTTAAGTGAATGATCACAGAAACAGAAAACAGAACACTGCGTGTTCTCATTTACGAGTGAGAACCAAACTGAATATGAATGGGTATAAGAATGGGAACAGCAGACGCTAGGGATTCCAATAAGGGAGAAGTAGGAGGGTCATAAAGGCAGAAAAATCATCTATTATGTACCATCTATGTGATGAGCTTAGTAGAAGCCCAAACTCGTCATTATGCACGATATGTATATCACTGACCTATACATGTAACCCTTTCATCTAAAATTTAAAAAAACTAAAAAAAAATTTTTTTAATTGAACAAATGAATGAGCAAAACAATGTAAAAAGCATATACAATTTATGGATATTAATTTAAGAAGTCATTTTCCACAGTTTGAAGGTTTAATATGCAATTATGTAGTTACTGGTGAAGTTCGTGTTATTTTATCAAATCTGCAATCTTATTTGGCTCATTATTTTGATATTTCTCATATGCTTTAAATGTTGTACATCCTGTCATGTCACCATTTCTTAATTCTTTTCTTTTATATAGTGATTTTATATGTGTCAGGAATTTTCTTAAATGTTTACAAATATTGTTATTTAATCCTTAAAGTATTCCTACAAGATAAGCACTACTAACTTTAAAGATGATAAAATCAAAACACATTAAGTAAATTAATTTATATAAAATTCTTCAAAGAGTTCTGGAAATATTTGTGGAAACAAAAATACACATCTATACTCTGGCATATTAAAATATCATTAAAAAGGAATCTGTGGATACAAACCTCAAGTTAATCTCTTGATGTAATGTTAATTGAAAAGAAGTGAGATTCAGAGAAATACACTGCAATATCCATTTCTGAGTTTTTTATTTTGGTACATGATCTAATTAATTATTCTTTTTCAATTTTGCTATGCTGTCATTTAAATATATATAAATATATGTGCCCATTTCATAATAGTTTTCAAATATTTAACCCAGTGAGTTTATCTTTAAATTATATTTATTTTTGTCAATATCATGATTTTATGGAGAAAAGTTATGAAGATATGAACTATATGATCATAAATAAATAAAAATCATGTGCATATATAAGTACATAGTAATATGTGTAAACAAAATAAACTAGAAAGATAGTCATGAAAATTTTAATAACTCAAACCTTTTCTAAATTTGCATTATTTAAAAATATAGTCTAGAATATAATTCATAAAAATCAGAAAAATATCTTATGTATTTAGAGAATAAAATCATTTTGCTAATACATATGCCAACATGTACAGAGAGACTCTAATTTTTGATAATTAATCACTGTTTTCACAGGCATATCCATCATATTTATGCCCTTTCAACATGTGTACCTATTAATTATATAATTAATTTCAGGCAGAGCAATAAATAGTCAATAAAATCTTAAAGGGAACTATATAGGTAAGTATATTGATCAAAGAGTAGAATTTTTGTCTTAAAAATACATTCAAATGCATGCTGTCTTTTGTTCTTTCTCTAATAATAAACTGTCAAGTCATTTCTACACTACTCAAAAGAAGAATGATTGAATTCCGAGAGGGTTGGCTTAATGTAATCCATCAAATATTTAATATTAATAGTAGCTGCAAGCAATACATCAACCTTATTTATAATAAATAGAAATAGGAGAAAAACAAATGCTTAGAATGAATTAGTTTCCATGCCTTCACAGCATATTTTGAATGCAGTAGGTTGATGTCATTTCAGTGTTATTTTTAATATGGTAATATTTTACTACTAGAAAGGAGATTTTTTTTATAGCTACTACTACAAATTAGAGTTAACATATAATTTATTAAATACAATCATCCTTTGTTATCCATGGGAGACTGTTTCCAGGACCTTCTGTGATTACCAAAATTCATGGATGCTCAAGTCCCTGATAAAAGATAGTGCAGTATTTGCATATACCCTATGTACGTCCTCCCATATACTGTACATCATTTCTAGATTACTTATAATATCCAATAAAATGTAAATGCTATGTAAATAGTTGTTATGCTGTATTGTTTAGTTAATAAGGACCAAAAAAAGAGAGAAAGAAACTGTGCATGTTCGCGGTACATATTCAATTTTTCTTAGAATATTTTTACTCAGTGTTAATTAAATTTATTCATGTTTAATTGAAGTTATGGATGCAGAATCCATGATATCAAAATATGTCTATCTTAATTTTCTTGGAAATTATTAAATTAATGCAATTAACTCCTTTAGAGATGTAGAAAGACAGAAAGTTGACTGTTTTATTATTATTATTATTATTGTTTTAAAGATGTGGGCTACTATTCAGCGTTAAGTATGCAAATATTCATTATGCAAGTACCCTTGTTAATGAAGTGTGTTCCCTCTCCCCTTGCAGATTCCCACTACTGCCAATCCCACCTCCATCCCCTTCAGTTTCCCACTACTGCCAATCCTTTTCTTGTATTACGATAATTGCTCAAGGTCCACTTATGAATGTGAACATGAGATACTCAGTTTTTGTTTCTGTTATGCATCACTCAGTATTATAGACTCTACTTCCATCCAGGTTGCTGTGAAGTTCATGATTTTGTCCTTCTTTATGACTGCGCAATAATATAACAAATCATTGTGAAAGGTAGGCATGATGTTCAGGTTTTTAAATACTTCTCTCCATCTGGATTCATGATACTTTATTTAAGTAAAAATGCCTTTTTAACATACTGTCTTTTAAAAATTCTGTAATAGTAGTTGTAATAAGCATACATTAGGTCTCTTTCTGAAGCTATCTGAATCCTAGGGTGATTAAAATTCACTGGCAGCTAATTATACAGATGGTCCCTAAAATAAATGTTTCCCCTTAAAAATTTTGGACTTGACAATGGTGCTAAAGTGATACACACTCAGTTGAAGCCATTTTGTGAGTAACAATACAATCATTTTGTTTTCACTTTCAGTAAATTATAACACATATTCAACACTTTATAATAACTTAAGATTGATGATTTCGCCCAACTGTAGGCTAATATGTTCTGAGCATATTTGAGGTAGGCTAGGCTAAGCTATGATATGCTGTAGGTTAAGTGTATTACATGTATTTTCTACTCACAATATTTTCACCTTATGGTGGACTTATGGAAGGGTGACTCCACTGTAAATTGAGGATCATTTGAACTGGGATCATCCCTAAACCTCAGATCCTTAAATGGAAGTATTAAAGGCCTGAATTTTCAGTATTTATGATACTATGCCAATTGACTTCTCATTCTTAGTGTTTTTACTAGAATTCTCAATTAAAAACCAATAAAGTTGAGAAATAGTTGGGATGCTAGACTACAAATGGAAAATACACAAAAAAACTTAACTTGATTGTAACCAATCAGAGCAAAAAAATTTGTGAACTAGATTTTTGTTCCTCTGATATTCCTATTTGGAATAAAGATTAGTTATGAATTCTTTGCAACTATAGCTTTCTTGCTATAAAACCTGCTATTTTAAATCCAAATTCTGTCAGATAACGCCCTGAAGTGATGGCTTATGCATGTTTATGCATATTTAATTGCTTTGATACATATGGAAATACTATAATTTTAATAAACATAGTTAGATTTGTATAAAAGTCATAAATTCCTCTAAAAGAACTTAATAAAAGATCAACATTAATCAGCTATATTTTGAAGATAGCCCCCTGAATATTCTCACTGATAATATGTTTTTTCTGTAAATCTTTTGATTATCATAAAATTTAACTTTTTTTAAAAGCAGAAATGCTGTACAAATTTATACTTAACAATTGCAGTTTGATGAGGTTCAAATACTATGAGATTTTCCAGTCTTTGGGAATTACTCAGAGTTTTCCATATTACCCTGAAGGTGCAGAGGGAAAATTTAGAGGCAGGTTCTGAAAGTTTTCCTCCACATCCTCCATTTCCTCTCTCCTGCTTCTCTTTTTATCATTTGAGGAGATGTGCTAATTGTTTAAAGATAATATCCTACAAAGTAATCTCCCAGCTAAGAGATAATAGATCAGTAGTGAATGGGAGTTGAGGGTTGTTGGAAGATACTTAATTGAGATCTATGATTGAATTATGTCTCGAAACAAACATTAACTATAGCATTTATTCAATTTACATATAACAAAAACTGTAGTGTTTTAATAACTGTCATGGAAATTGTGGGGAAATTATATATAAACATGGGTATATTTGATTTTCTTTCCAACTCCTTCACTCCAACTGCTCTCAGAACCATTGTTTATTCCTTCTTATTCTAGACATCAACTGATTCCATAAAACATATTCACTATCCAAAGCCCACTACTCCACTCTATTCCATGTTTTCTAAACTAGTACCATATCAACTCTAAAGGCAAAAATTAGTTTCTAAAAAGGGTGAAAAATATCTTAGATCTGCAATGGTTTGTAAAATCAAAAACCTGACATGTTGTATAAAGGCTATTACTACCAATTATCTTTATGGATAAAAGTTGTGATTTTTGTTTGCCATCAGTATCATATAGGCATGAAGCATATAATTTTTAAAGTCATTCAAATAGAAGTGTGAATGCAGTTTAATACTGCCATGTATGCTAGAAGTTTAAAAAGAATGCTTTTGTCATCCAAATACAATTTTAATTAGTAATGTTGGGAGTTTGAGTTGGAAGTTTATGTGATTTTGCAATTATAAGTATCCAGGCTTCTGATTCTTACTGATTTCAGATTTATTTATCACATGAATATTTTATCTGTGTGTATATAGAGAATCTATACATGTATGTGACCAAACAAGATCATTTTATAGAATTTATCTACATAAAATGAACAGTTCTGTAACGCTAACAACTTTTGCCTTAAGAATAATAGTGTACATAAGTAAATAATATTTAAAATTTGATTAATTGTAATAATAGAAAAACATTTATGTTTCAGTAATTGGCATTTTGGGGTTTCAATTATTTTTTTCCTTTTTAAGAATGAATCCTCTCTGCTCATTCAATGAAACCAATATCACCCTGATACCACAAAATAACAAAGACCCAAGAAAGAAATAAAGGTACAGGTTAATTTTTGTGATGAACATAAATGCAAAAATTATCACAAGATACTAGCAAGTTACATCCCGTAGCATATTACAATAATCATTCATCATAACCAGGTGGTCTTCATTCTTACGATGCAAAACTGGTTAAACATATGCAAATTAATAAATGTAGTCCACCACGTGAACAGATGCAAAATTAAAAAACAAAAAACAAAACATGACTATCTCAATAAATTAAGAAAAAGAACCACTCTTGATAAAATCCATCATCAGTTCTCAATAAAAACCCTAAAACACCTAGGCATTAAAGAAACATTCATCAAAACAATAAAAGCTGTTTGAAACAAGACTGCAGCCCACATTTAATGACAAAAGCTGGAAACATTCTCGTAAGAACTGAAACAAGACAAGGATGTCCACTCTCACCACTCCTATTTAACATAGTAATGGAAGTCTTATCCAGAGCAATAATGAAGAAGAAAGAAATTAGAGGTACCCAAATAGGAAAAAAGGAAGTTAAATTATCCCTCTTGGTAGATTATATTATTTCATACATAGAAAACCCTGGAGAGTTTGCCAAAAGCCTCCTTGCACTAATAAATCAGTTTGGTAAAGTTTTAAAACACAAAATCAACATGCAAAAATCAGGTACATTCCTATACAGCAACAAGTAGGCTAAGAATCAAACCAAAACCACATCTCATTCACAATACTTATTTTTTTTAAAACTCATTATTCACTTAACCAAAGTGGTAAAATATTTTTACAATAAAAACTACAAAACACTACTCAAATAAATCAAAGTTGATACAAAAAAACCCCAAACCAAATAAACAAAAAACCAAAAACAAACAAATAAAAAACAAAAAACATCCCATGCTCATAGATTGGATGAATCAATATTATCAAGATGTCCATTCTACCCAAGACAATCTACAGATTCAACACAATTCATATTAAGTTACCAGCACCATTTTTTTTATGAATCTAGAAAACATAATACTGAAATTCAAATGGAAGCCAAAAAGAACCTGAATAGCTATAGCAATCCTCAGCAAAAATAACAAGCTGGTGGATTCACACTCTCAGACTTCAAACTTTACTACAAAACTACAGTAACCAAAACAATATGAAACTGGAACAAAAATAGATACATAGACCTAAAGAACAGGCTAGAAAACTAATAAACAAAACCATAGGAATTCAATAAGCTCTTCTTTGGCAAAGTTTACCAAAACAATCCCCGGGGAAAGGAAACCCTATTTAGCAAATTGTGCTGGGAAAGCCAGCTAACCAACTGAATGAATTAGAGCAGACTCCTACCTATTACCTTATATAAAAATTAACTCAAATTGCATCAAGGACTTACATGAAAAAGCAAACTATAAGCTCTTAGAAGAAAACTTAGGCAAAACCCTCCTGGGCATAAGAGTAGGCAATGACTCATGGTCAAGGCCTCAAAAGCAAATTCAAAAACTAAAATTGACAAGTGGAAACTTATCAGACTAAAAAATTTTTGCACAGCACAATAAACCATCAAGAGAGTAAAGAGACAATCCAAAAATGGGAAAAAAAAAATTTGCAAGCTATGCATCCAACAAAGTCTCAACATCCAGGGTCTACAAGGAACTCAAACAAATTGACAGGAAATAAACAAACAACTCTATTAAAAAGTGGGCAAAGTGGGCAAAGGACATGAACATACACTTCCCAAAGGAAGACATTCAAGCAGACAACAAACATATGAAAAAAATTCTTAGCATCACTAACCATCAGAGAATTGCAAACCAAAACTACAATAAGATACCATTTCACAACTGTCAGGGTTACTATTATTAAAAAGTCAAAAAACAAGTGTTGACAAGGCTGCAAAGAAAAGGGAATTCTTGTATGCTGATTTTTGTGAGAATGTAAGCTAGTCCAGCTTCCACGGAAAGCAGTTGGAGATGTCTCAGATAATTAAAAATAGTACTACCATTTGACTCAGCAATCCTACTTCTGGGAATATACCCAAAGGAACACAACTTAGTTTACCAAAAAGACACCAGCACATATTATTGCAGAACTATTCACATTAGCAAAAACATTGAACCAATCCAGATGCCCCTTGAAAGTAGACTGGATGAAGAAAATGTGATACATATACACTAAGGAATATTACACAGCCAAAAATAGTAAAATCATAGATACAGTTGAAGACCATCATTCTAAGTGATCTATCACAGAAACAAAAAAATGAATACTAAATGTTCTCATTCATAAATGGGCACTAAACACTAGACACACATGATCACAGTGATGGAGACAACAGATACTAGGCACTGCTAAAGCAAAAAGGAACATAAGGAATATACAACCACCATTGGGTAGCATTCTTACTACTGAGAGTGGGGAGAGGGCTCATCAGAAGCCAAAACTTCACCTTTGTTCAATATACTTATGTACAAATACCTCATGATTCTAAAATTTTAAAAAAATGAAATACATAATATTTTAAAAATTACCACTTAATATATCTATAAAAATTTAATTTTTTAAATGAGGGACAAAATAGAGAATGCTTTTTCAAAAATAAATATTTGAATATTAACATTCTAATGTGCTATATAATGTGAAGCAATAACAATCTATTGTTTCACTTCTTCAAAATTATTTTCAGAAATTTTTCAAGTGATAATATTTTAAATTCTAACTTTCCAAATTAAAAAAATAATCTATAATTCAAAAGCATTTTATGTAAAAAGTTATTATAGATTAACATGTTGACATTCTAAAATTAATATTCAATGTTTTATTTAACAAAAGCAAGCAATAAGGCTAAAATGAGAGTAAACTTCCTAAAATCTATGAACTCAAAAGCTTTTTTTAAATTTTTATTTTTTATAATTTTTAAATTTTAAAGATGTGGGATACAATTCAGGATTAGGTATACGAGTGGTCATCATACAGGTAAAGTCTGGGGCTCCCTTTAGTCCCCATTTTGCCTGGTTTTATGTCAGGTACCCTTATTGATGTCATATGTCCCTCCTCTGGCAGTGTCCCTCTACTGTCAATCCCTTTCTTATAGTATTATGGTAAATGTTCAGTGTCTACTTATGAGTGAGAATATGTGGTACTAAGTTCTTTGTATCTATTCAAGTCCATATGATTGTCCTTCTTTATGGCTGTGTATTATTCCATCATGTACATGTACATGCATTTTCATCCAGTCCAGTTTTGATGAGCAGCACAGTTGGTTCATGTTTTTGCTACTGTGAATAGTGCTGCAATAAACGCATGTGCAGGTATCCTTTTGGTAGAATGATTTGAGTTCGTCCATGTATATTCCCAGTAGGCGATTGTTGGTCATATGGAAGTCAATTTCTAGTTCTTTTAGAAACTGCCACACTGTTTTCCATAGAGATTGAACTAGTTTGTTTTCCCATCAACAGTGTAAAGCGTTCCCTTTTCTCCTCATCCTTGCCAGCATCTGTTGCTTTTTGTTTTATGAATGACGGCCATTCTTACTAGGGTTAGGTGGTATGTCAATGTGGTGTTGAGTTGCATTTCTCTGATGATTAGTGAGGCTGAACACTTTTTCCTGTGTCTGTTGGCTGCCCATATGTCTTCTTTTGAGAAGCGTCTATTAATGTATTTTGCTCACTTTTTAATGGGACTTTTTTTGTTTGTTTGTTTTGTTTTTTTCCTTTTGGCATGTTTGAGTTTCTTGTAGACCCTGGCTGTTAGGCCTTTGTCAGATATACAGTTGACAAATATTTTTTCCCATTCTGTATGCTGTCTCCCCACTCTCTTGATGGTTTATTTTGCTTTGCAGAAGCTTTTTCAGTTTAATAAGGTCCCACTTGTTTGTCTTATGTCTATTTTACCTCTTATGGCATGGAAAATTCCTTCAGA